>CM077198.1:5415410-5695410 GCA_039654625.1 Rhinogobio ventralis
TTTATATGTTATGGCTGTACAGAAGTCCATATTTGACCTACTGATCATATTTATGTCCCAAGAGTCCTTAAACACTAATTTACTGTACATACTCATTGTCTTCCCTTCTGATTCCCATTACTAGCCAAAAGTTCCACAAAAGTTTTTTAAAGGTTTTTTAAAGTTTTTTAAAAGTTTTTTTAAAGTTTTTTTAAAGTTTTTTTTACATGTTATGGCTGTACAGAAGTCCATATTTGACCTCCTGAACATATTTTTGGCCTAAGAGCCCTTAAACACTAATTTATTGTACATACTCATTGACCTCCCTTCTGATTCCCATTACTAGCCAAAAGTTCCATAAATGTTTTTTTTTACATGTTATGGCTGTACAGAAGTCCATATTTGACCTCCTAAACATATTTTTGGCCCAAGAGTCCTTAAACACTAATTTACTGTACATACTCATTGATGTCTCTTCTGAATCCCATTACTAGCCAAAAGTTCCATAAAAGTTTTTTTTTTTTATATGTTATGGCTGTACAGAAGTCCATATTTGACCTACTGATCATATTTATGTCCCAAGAGTCCTTAAACACTAATTTACTGTACATACTCATTGTCTTCCCTTCTGATTCCCATTACTAGCCAAAAGTTCCACAAAAGGTTTTTTAAGGTTTTTTAAAGTTTTTTAAAAGTTTTAAAAGTTTTTAAAAAGTTTTTAAAGTTTTTTTTTACATGTTATGGCTGTACAGAAGTCCATATTTGACCTCTTGAACATATTTTTGGCCCAGGAGTCCTTAAAAACTAACATACTGTACATACTCATTGACGTCCCTTCTGAATCCCATTACTAGCCAAAAGTTCCATAAAAGTTTTTTTTTTTACATGTTATGGCTGTACAGGAGTCCATATTTGACCAACTGATCATATTTTTGTCCCACGGGTCTTTAAACACTAACTTACTGTACATACTCAGTGACTTTCCTTCTGATTCCCATTACTAGCCAAAAGTTCCACAAAGGTTTTTCTTTCTTTTCTTTTTTTTTTTTTACATGTTATGGCTGTACAGGAGTCCATATTTGACCAACTGATCACATTTTTGTCCCACGGGTCTTTAAACACTAACTTACTGTACATACTCATTGACTTTCCTTCTGATTCCCATTACCAGCCAAAAGTTCCACAAAGGTTTTTCTTTCTTTTTTTTTTCTTCTTTTTTTACATGTTATAGATGTACAGAAGTCCATATTTGACCTGCTGATTATATTTTTGGCCCAAGAGTCTTTAAACACTAACTTACTATACATACTCATTGACCTCCCTTCTGATTCCCATTACTAGCCAAAAGTTCCACAAAGGTTTTTCTTTCTTTTCTTTTTTTTTTCACGTTATGGCTGTACAGAAGTCCATATTTGACCTACTGATCATATTTTTGTCCCAAGGGTCCTTAAACACTAAATTACTGTACATACTCATTGACTTTCCTTCTGATTCCCATTACTAGCCAAAAGTTCCACAAAAGGTTTTTTAAAGGTTTTTTAAAAGTTTTTAAAAGTTTTTTTTTACATGTTATGGCTGTACAGAAGTCCATATTTGACCTCCTGAACATATTTTTGGCCCAAGAGTCCTTAAAAACGAACGTACTGTACATACTCATTGACGTCCCTTCTGAATCCCATTACTAGCCAAAAGTTCCATAAAAGTTTTTTTTTTTACATGTTATGGCTGTACAGGAGTCCATATTTGACCAACTGATCATATTTTTGTCCCAAGGGTCTTTAAACACTAACTTACTGTACATACTCATTGACGTCCCTTCTGAATCCCATTACTAGCCAAAAGTTCCATAAAAGTTTTTTTTTTTACATGTTATGGCTGTACAGGAGTCCATATTTGACCAACTGATCATATTTTTGTCCCAAGAGTCCTTAAACACTAACTTATTATACATACTTATTGACTTCCCTTCTGATTACCATTACTAACCAAAAGTTTCACAAAAGAATTTTTAAGTTTTTTTTTTTTTTTTTTTTTACATGTTATGGCTGTACAGAAGTCCATATTTGACCTCCTGAACATATTTTTGGCCCAAGAGTCCTTAAACACTAACTTACTATACATACTCATTGACTTTCCTTCTGATTCCCACTACTAGCCAAAAGTTTCACAAAATATTTTTTAAGGGTTTTTTTTTTTTTTTTACATTTGACCTCCTGAACATATTTTTGGCCCAAGAGTCCTTAAAGACTAACTTACTATACATACTCATTGACTTTCCTTCTGATTCCCACTACTAGCCAAAAGTGTCACAAAATATTTTTTAAGGTTTTTTTTTTTTTTTTTTTTACATGTTATGGCAGTACAGAAGTCCACATTTGACCTCCTGAACATATTTTTGGCCTAACAGCCCTTAAACACTAATTTACTGTACATACTCATTGACCTCCCTTCTGATTCCCATTACTAGCCAAAAGTTCCATAAATGTTTTTTTTTTACATGTTATGGCTGTACAGAAGTCCATATTTGACCTCCTGAACATATTTTTGGCCTAACAGCCCTTGAACAGTAATTTACTGTAGATACTCATTGACGTCCCTTCTGAATCCCATTACTAGCCAAAAGTTCCATAAAAGTTTTTTTTTTTTTTCTTACATGTTATGGCTGTACAGAAGTCCATATTTGACCTGCTGAACATATTTTTGGCCCAAGAGTCCTTAAACACTAATTTACTGTAGATACTCATTGACGTCCCTTCTGAATCCCATTACTAGCCAAAAGTTCCATAAAAGTTTTTTTTTTTTTTCACGTTTATGGCTGTAGAGAAGTCCATATTTGACCTCCTGAACATATTTTTTTCCCAAGAGTCCTTAAACACTAACGTACTATACATACTCATTGACTTCCCTTCAGATTACCATTACTAGCCAAAAGTTTCACAAAAGATTTTTCAAGTTTTTTTTTTTTTTTTTTTTTTTTACATGTTATGGCTGTACAGGAGTCCATATTTGACCAACTGATCACATTTTTGTCCCACGGGTCTTTAAACACTAACTTACTGTACATACTCATTGACTTTCCTTCTGATTCCCATTACCAGCCAAAAGTTCCACAAAGGTTTTTCTTTCTTTTTTTTTTCTTCTTTTTTTACATGTTATGGATGTACAGAAGTCCATATTTGACCTGCTGATTATATTTTTGGCCCAAGAGTCCTTAAACACTAACTTACTATACATACTCATTGACCTCCCTTCTGATTCCCATTACTAGCCAAAAGTTTCACAAAAGTTTTTTTTTTTTTTTTTTTTTCACGTTATGGCTGTACAGAAGTCCATATTTGACCTACTAAACATATTTCTTTCCCAAGAGTCCTTAAAAACGAACTTATTATACATACTCATTGACTTCCCTTCTGATTACCATTACTAACCAAAAGTTTCACAAAACATTTTTTAAGGGTTTTTTCTTTTTTTTTTTTTTTTTACATGTTATGGCTGTACAGGAGTCCATATTTGACCAACTGATCATATTTTTGTCCCAAGGGTCCTTAAACACTAACTTACTGTACATACTCATTGACTTTCCTTCTGATTCCCATTACCAGCCAAAAGTTCCACAAAGGTTTTTCTTTCTTTTCTTTTTTTTCCACGTTATGGCTGTACAGAAGTCCATATTTGACCTACTAAACATATTTTTTTCCCAAGAGTCCTTAAACACTAACTTACTATACATACTCATTGACGTCCCTTCTGATTCCCATTACTAGCCAAAAGTTTCACAAAATATTTTTTAAGGTTTTTTTTTTTGTTTTTTTTACATGTTATGACTGTACAGAAGTCCATATTTGACCTCCTGAACATATTTTTGGCCTAAGAGCCCTTAAACACTAATTTACTGTACATACTCATTGACCTCCCTTCTGATTCCCATTACTAGCCAAAAGTTCCATAAATGTTTTTTTTTTTTTACATGTTATGGCTGTACAGAAGTCCATATTTGACCTGCTGAACATATTTTTGGCCCAAGAGTCCTTAAACACTAATTTACTGTAGATACTCATTGACGTCCCTTCTGAATCCCATTACTAGCCAAAAGTTCCATAAAAGTTTTTTTTTTTTTCCACGTTTATGGCTGTACAGAAGTCCATATTTGACCTCCTGAACATATTTTTGGCCCAAGAGTCCTTAAACACTAACTTACTATACATACTCATTGACTTCCCTTCTGATTCCCATTACTAGCCAAAAGTTTCACAAAATATTTTTTAAGGTTTTTTTTTTTTTTTTTACATGTTATGGCTGTACAGAAGTCCATATTTGACCTCCTGAACATATTTTTGGCCCAAGAGTCCTTAAAAACTAACGTACTGTACATACTCATTGACCTACCTTCTGATTCCCATTACTAGCCAAAAGTTCCACAAAAGGTTTTTTAAAGTTTTTTTAAAGGTTTTTTTATATATTATGGCTGTACAGATGTCCATATTTGACCTCCTGAACATATTTTTGGCCCAAGAGTCCTTAAAAACTAACGTACTGTACATACTCATTGACTTTCCTTCTGATTCCCATTACCAGCCAAAAGTTCCACAAAGGTTTTTCTTTCTTTCTTTTTTTCTTTTTTTTTTTTACATGTTATGGATGTACAGAAGTCGATATTTGACCTGCTGATTATATTTTAGTCCCAAGAGTCCGTAAAAACTAACATACTGTACATACTCATTGACGTCCCTTCTGAATCCCATTACTAGCCAAAAGTTCCATTAAAAGTTTTTTTTTTACATGTTATGGATGTACAGAAGTCCATATTTGACCTGCTGATTATATTTTTGGCCCAAGAGTCCTTAAACACTAACTTACTATACATACTCATTGACCTCCCTTCTGATTCCCATTACTAGCCAAAAGTTTCACAAAAGTTTTTTTTTTTTTTTTTTTTTCACGTTATGGCTGTACAGAAGTCCATATTTGACCTACTAAACATATTTTTTTCCCAAGAGTCCTTAAAAACGAACTTATTATACATACTCATTGACTTCCCTTCTGATTACCATTACTAACCAAAAGTTTCACAAAACATTTTTTAAGGGTTTTTTCTTTTTTTTACATGTTATGGCTGTACAGGAGTCCATATTTGACCAACTGATCATATTTTTGTCCCAAGGGTCCTTAAACACTAACTTACTGTACATACTCATTGACTTTCCTTCTGATTCCCATTACCAGCCAAAAGTTCCACAAAGGTTTTTCTTTCTTTTTTTTCTTTTTTTTTTACATGTTATGGATGTACAGAAGTCGATATTTGACCTGCTAATTATATTTTTGGCCCAAGAGTCCTTAAAAACTAACGTACTGTACATACTCATTGACGTCCCTTCTGAATCCCATTACTAGCCAAAAGTTCCATAAAAGTTTTTTTTTACATGTTATGGCTGTACAGAAGTCCATATTTGACCTGCTGAACATATTTTTGGCCCAAGAGTCCTTAAAAACTAACGTACTGTACATACTCACTGACATCCCTTCTGAATCCCATTACTAGCCAAAAGTTCCATAAAAGTTTTTTTTTTTTACATGTTATGGCTGTACAGGAGTCCATATTTGACCAACTGATCATATTTTCGTCCCACGGGTCTTTAAACACTAACTTACTGTACATACTCAGTGACTTTTCTTCTGATTCCAATTACTAGCCAAAAGTTCCACAAAGGTTTTTCTTTCTTTTCTTTTTTTTTTTTCACGTTATGGCTTTACAGAAGTCCATATTTGACCTACTAAACATATTTTTTTCCCAAGAGTCCTTAAACACTAACTTACTATACATACTCATTGACTTCCCTTCTGATTCCCATTACTAGCCAAAAGTTCCACAAAGGTTTTTCTTTCTTTTTTTTTTCTTTTTTTTTACATGTTATGGATGTACAGAAGTCGATATTTGACCTGCTGATTATATTTTTGGCCCAAGAGTCCTTAAAAACTAACATACTGTACATACTCATTGACGTCCCTTCTGAATCCCATTACTAGCCAAAAGTTCCATTAAAAGTTTTTTTTTTACATGTTATGGCTGTACAGAAGTCCATATTTGACCAACTGATCATATTTTTGTCCCAAGGGTCCTTAAACACTAACTTACTGTACATACTCATTGACTTTCCTTCTGATTCCCATTAGTAGCCAAAAGTTCCACAAAGGTTTTTCTTTCTTTTCTTTTTTTTTTTACATGTTATGGCTGTACAGGAGTCCATATTTGACCAACTGATCACATTTTTGTCCCACGGGTCTTTAAACACTAACTTACTGTACATACTCATTGACTTTCCTTCTGATTCCCATTACCAGCCAAAAGTTCCACAAAGGTTTTTCTTTCTTTTTTTTTTCTTCTTTTTTTACATGTTATGGATGTACAGAAGTCCATATTTGACCTGCTGATTATATTTTTGGCCCAAGAGTCCTTAAACACTAACTTACTATACATACTCATTGACCTCCCTTCTGATTCCCATTACTAGCCAAAAGTTCCATAAAAGTTTTTTTTTTTTTTCACGTTATGGCTGTACAGAAGTCCATATTTGACCTGCTGAAGATATTTTTGGCCCAAGAGTCCTTAAACACTAATTTACTGTACATACTCATTGATGTCCCTTCTGAATCCCATTACTAGCCAAAAGTTCCATAAAAGTTTTTTTTTTTACATGTTATGGCTGTACAGAAGTCCATATTTGACCTACTGATCATATTTATGTCCAAAGAGTCCTTAAACACTAATTTACTGTACATACTCATTGTCTTCCCTTCTGATTCCCATTACTAGCCAAAAGTTCCACAAAAGGTTTTTTAAAGGTTTTTTAAAGTTTTTTAAAAGTTTTTTTTACATGTTATGGCTGTACAGAAGTCCATATTTGACCTGCTGAACATATTTTTGGCCCAAGAGTCCTTAAACACTAATTTACTGTAGATACTCATTGACGTCCCTTCTGAATTCCATTACTAGCCAAAAGTTCCATAAAAGTTTTTTTTTTTTTTCACGTTATGGCTGTACAGAAGTCCATATTTGACCTGCTGAACATATTTTTGGCCCAAGAGTCCTTAAACACTAATTTACTGTACATACTCATTGATGTCCCTTCTGAATCCCATTACTAGCCAAAAGTTCCATAAAAGTTTTTTTTTTTTATATGTTATGGCTGTACAGAAGTCCATATTTGACCTACTGATCATATTTATGTCCCAAGAGTCCTTAAACACTAATTTACTGTACATACTCATTGTCTTCCCTTCTGATTCCCATTACTAGCCAAAAGTTCCACAAAAGTTTTTTTAAAGGTTTTTTAAAGTTTTTTAAAAGTTTTTTTAAAGTTTTTTTAAAGTTTTTTTTACATGTTATGGCTGTACAGAAGTCCATATTTGACCTCCTGAACATATTTTTGGCCTAAGAGCCCTTAAACACTAATTTATTGTACATACTCATTGACCTCCCTTCTGATTCCCATTACTAGCCAAAAGTTCCATAAATGTTTTTTTTTTACATGTTATGGCTGTACAGAAGTCCATATTTGACCTCCTAAACATATTTTTGGCCCAAGAGTCCTTAAACACTAATTTACTGTACATACTCATTGATGTCTCTTCTGAATCCCATTACTAGCCAAAAGTTCCATAAAAGTTTTTTTTTTTTATATGTTATGGCTGTACAGAAGTCCATATTTGACCTACTGATCATATTTATGTCCCAAGAGTCCTTAAACACTAATTTACTGTACATACTCATTGTCTTCCCTTCTGATTCCCATTACTAGCCAAAAGTTCCACAAAAGGTTTTTTAAAGGTTTTTTAAAGTTTTTTAAAAGTTTTTAAAAAGTTTTTAAAAAGTTTTTTAAAAGTTTTTTTTACATGTTATGGCTGTACAGAAGTCCATATTTGACCTCTTGAACATATTTTTGGCCCAGGAGTCCTTAAAAACTAACATACTGTACATACTCATTGACGTCCCTTCTGAATCCCATTACTAGCCAAAAGTTCCATAAAAGTTTTTTTTTTTACATGTTATGGCTGTACAGAAGTCCATATTTGACCTGCTGATTATATTTTTGGCCCAAGAGTCTTTAAACACTAACTTACTATACATACTCATTGACCTCCCTTCTGATTCCCATTACTAGCCAAAAGTTCCACAAAGGTTTTTCTTTCTTTTCTTTTTTTTTTCACGTTATGGCTGTACAGAAGTCCATATTTGACCTACTGATCATATTTTTGTCCCAAGGGTCCTTAAACACTAAATTACTGTACATACTCATTGACTTTCCTTCTGATTCCCATTACTAGCCAAAAGTTCCACAAAAGGTTTTTTAAAGGTTTTTTAAAAGTTTTTAAAAGTTTTTTTTTACATGTTATGGCTGTACAGAAGTCCATATTTGACCTCCTGAACATATTTTTGGCCCAAGAGTCCTTAAAAACGAACGTACTGTACATACTCATTGACGTCCCTTCTGAATCCCATTACTAGCCAAAAGTTCCATAAAAGTTTTTTTTTTTACATGTTATGGCTGTACAGGAGTCCATATTTGACCAACTGATCATATTTTTGTCCCAAGGGTCTTTAAACACTAACTTACTGTACATACTCATTGACGTCCCTTCTGAATCCCATTACTAGCCAAAAGTTCCATAAAAGTTTTTTTTTTTACATGTTATGGCTGTACAGGAGTCCATATTTGACCAACTGATCATATTTTTGTCCCAAGAGTCCTTAAACACTAACTTATTATACATACTTATTGACTTCCCTTCTGATTACCATTACTAACCAAAAGTTTCACAAAAGAATTTTTAAGTTTTTTTTTTTTTTTTTTTTACATGTTATGGCTGTACAGAAGTCCATATTTGACCTCCTGAACATATTTTTGGCCCAAGAGTCCTTAAACACTAACTTACTATACATACTCATTGACTTTCCTTCTGATTCCCACTACTAGCCAAAAGTTTCACAAAATATTTTTTAAGGGTTTTTTTTTTTTTTTTACATTTGACCTCCTGAACATATTTTTGGCCCAAGAGTCCTTAAAGACTAACTTACTATACATACTCATTGACTTTCCTTCTGATTCCCACTACTAGCCAAAAGTGTCACAAAATATTTTTTAAGGTTTTTTTTTTTTTTTTTTTTTACATGTTATGGCAGTACAGAAGTCCACATTTGACCTCCTGAACATATTTTTGGCCTAACAGCCCTTAAACACTAATTTACTGTACATACTCATTGACCTCCCTTCTGATTCCCATTACTAGCCAAAAGTTCCATAAATGTTTTTTTTTTACATGTTATGGCTGTACAGAAGTCCATATTTGACCTCCTGAACATATTTTTGGCCTAACAGCCCTTGAACAGTAATTTACTGTAGATACTCATTGACGTCCCTTCTGAATCCCATTACTAGCCAAAAGTTCCATAAAAGTTTTTTTTTTTTTTCTTACATGTTATGGCTGTACAGAAGTCCATATTTGACCTGCTGAACATATTTTTGGCCCAAGAGTCCTTAAACACTAATTTACTGTAGATACTCATTGACGTCCCTTCTGAATCCCATTACTAGCCAAAAGTTCCATAAAAGTTTTTTTTTTTTTTCACGTTTATGGCTGTAGAGAAGTCCATATTTGACCTCCTGAACATATTTTTTTCCCAAGAGTCCTTAAACACTAACGTACTATACATACTCATTGACTTCCCTTCAGATTACCATTACTAGCCAAAAGTTTCACAAAAGATTTTTCAAGTTTTTTTTTTTTTTTTTTTTTTTTACATGTTATGGCTGTACAGGAGTCCATATTTGACCAACTGATCACATTTTTGTCCCACGGGTCTTTAAACACTAACTTACTGTACATACTCATTGACTTTCCTTCTGATTCCCATTACCAGCCAAAAGTTCCACAAAGGTTTTTCTTTCTTTTTTTTTTCTTCTTTTTTTACATGTTATGGATGTACAGAAGTCCATATTTGACCTGCTGATTATATTTTTGGCCCAAGAGTCCTTAAACACTAACTTACTATACATACTCATTGACCTCCCTTCTGATTCCCATTACTAGCCAAAAGTTTCACAAAAGTTTTTTTTTTTTTTTTTTTTTCACGTTATGGCTGTACAGAAGTCCATATTTGACCTACTAAACATATTTCTTTCCCAAGAGTCCTTAAAAACGAACTTATTATACATACTCATTGACTTCCCTTCTGATTACCATTACTAACCAAAAGTTTCACAAAACATTTTTTAAGGGTTTTTTCTTTTTTTTTTTTTTTTTACATGTTATGGCTGTACAGGAGTCCATATTTGACCAACTGATCATATTTTTGTCCCAAGGGTCCTTAAACACTAACTTACTGTACATACTCATTGACTTTCCTTCTGATTCCCATTACCAGCCAAAAGTTCCACAAAGGTTTTTCTTTCTTTTCTTTTTTTTCCACGTTATGGCTGTACAGAAGTCCATATTTGACCTACTAAACATATTTTTTTCCCAAGAGTCCTTAAACACTAACTTACTATACATACTCATTGACGTCCCTTCTGATTCCCATTACTAGCCAAAAGTTTCACAAAATATTTTTTAAGGTTTTTTTTTTTGTTTTTTTTACATGTTATGACTGTACAGAAGTCCATATTTGACCTCCTGAACATATTTTTGGCCTAAGAGCCCTTAAACACTAATTTACTGTACATACTCATTGACCTCCCTTCTGATTCCCATTACTAGCCAAAAGTTCCATAAATGTTTTTTTTTTTTACATGTTATGGCTGTACAGAAGTCCATATTTGACCTGCTGAACATATTTTTGGCCCAAGAGTCCTTAAACACTAATTTACTGTAGATACTCATTGACGTCCCTTCTGAATCCCATTACTAGCCAAAAGTTCCATAAAAGTTTTTTTTTTTTTCCACGTTTATGGCTGTACAGAAGTCCATATTTGACCTCCTGAACATATTTTTGGCCCAAGAGTCCTTAAACACTAACTTACTATACATACTCATTGACTTCCCTTCTGATTCCCATTACTAGCCAAAAGTTTCACAAAATATTTTTTAAGGTTTTTTTTTTTTTTTTTACATGTTATGGCTGTACAGAAGTCCATATTTGACCTCCTGAACATATTTTTGGCCCAAGAGTCCTTAAAAACTAACGTACTGTACATACTCATTGACCTACCTTCTGATTCCCATTACTAGCCAAAAGTTCCACAAAAGGTTTTTTAAAGTTTTTTTAAAGGTTTTTTTATATATTATGGCTGTACAGATGTCCATATTTGACCTCCTGAACATATTTTTGGCCCAAGAGTCCTTAAAAACTAACGTACTGTACATACTCATTGACTTTCCTTCTGATTCCCATTACCAGCCAAAAGTTCCACAAAGGTTTTTCTTTCTTTCTTTTTTTCTTTTTTTTTTTTACATGTTATGGATGTACAGAAGTCGATATTTGACCTGCTGATTATATTTTAGTCCCAAGAGTCCGTAAAAACTAACATACTGTACATACTCATTGACGTCCCTTCTGAATCCCATTACTAGCCAAAAGTTCCATTAAAAGTTTTTTTTTTACATGTTATGGATGTACAGAAGTCCATATTTGACCTGCTGATTATATTTTTGGCCCAAGAGTCCTTAAACACTAACTTACTATACATACTCATTGACCTCCCTTCTGATTCCCATTACTAGCCAAAAGTTTCACAAAAGTTTTTTTTTTTTTTTTTTTTTCACGTTATGGCTGTACAGAAGTCCATATTTGACCTACTAAACATATTTTTTTCCCAAGAGTCCTTAAAAACGAACTTATTATACATACTCATTGACTTCCCTTCTGATTACCATTACTAACCAAAAGTTTCACAAAACATTTTTTAAGGGTTTTTTCTTTTTTTTTACATGTTATGGCTGTACAGGAGTCCATATTTGACCAACTGATCATATTTTTGTCCCAAGGGTCCTTAAACACTAACTTACTGTACATACTCATTGACTTTCCTTCTGATTCCCATTACCAGCCAAAAGTTCCACAAAGGTTTTTCTTTCTTTTTTTTCTTTTTTTTTTACATGTTATGGATGTACAGAAGTCGATATTTGACCTGCTAATTATATTTTTGGCCCAAGAGTCCTTAAAAACTAACGTACTGTACATACTCATTGACGTCCCTTCTGAATCCCATTACTAGCCAAAAGTTCCATAAAAGTTTTTTTTTACATGTTATGGCTGTACAGAAGTCCATATTTGACCTGCTGAACATATTTTTGGCCCAAGAGTCCTTAAAAACTAACGTACTGTACATACTCACTGACGTCCCTTCTGAATCCCATTACTAGCCAAAAGTTCCATAAAAGTTTTTTTTTTTTACATGTTATGGCTGTACAGGAGTCCATATTTGACCAACTGATCATATTTTCGTCCCACGGGTCTTTAAACACTAACTTACTGTACATACTCAGTGACTTTTCTTCTGATTCCAATTACTAGCCAAAAGTTCCACAAAGGTTTTTCTTTCTTTTCTTTTTTTTTTTTTCACGTTATGGCTTTACAGAAGTCCATATTTGACCTACTAAACATATTTTTTTCCCAAGAGTCCTTAAACACTAACTTACTATACATACTCATTGACTTCCCTTCTGATTCCCATTACTAGCCAAAAGTTCCACAAAGGTTTTTCTTTCTTTTTTTTTTCTTTTTTTTTACATGTTATGGATGTACAGAAGTCGATATTTGACCTGCTGATTATATTTTTGGCCCAAGAGTCCTTAAAAACTAACATACTGTACATACTCATTGACGTCCCTTCTGAATCCCATTACTAGCCAAAAGTTCCATTAAAAGTTTTTTTTTTACATGTTATGGCTGTACAGAAGTCCATATTTGACCAACTGATCATATTTTTGTCCCAAGGGTCCTTAAACACTAACTTACTGTACATACTCATTGACTTTCCTTCTGATTCCCATTAGTAGCCAAAAGTTCCACAAAGGTTTTTCTTTCTTTTCTTTTTTTTTTTACATGTTATGGCTGTACAGGAGTCCATATTTGACCAACTGATCACATTTTTGTCCCACGGGTCTTTAAACACTAACTTACTGTACATACTCATTGACTTTCCTTCTGATTCCCATTACCAGCCAAAAGTTCCACAAAGGTTTTTCTTTCTTTTTTTTTTCTTCTTTTTTTACATGTTATGGATGTACAGAAGTCCATATTTGACCTGCTGATTATATTTTTGGCCCAAGAGTCCTTAAACACTAACTTACTATACATACTCATTGACCTCCCTTCTGATTCCCATTACTAGCCAAAAGTTCCATAAAAGTTTTTTTTTTTTTTCACGTTATGGCTGTACAGAAGTCCATATTTGACCTGCTGAAGATATTTTTGGCCCAAGAGTCCTTAAACACTAATTTACTGTACATACTCATTGATGTCCCTTCTGAATCCCATTACTAGCCAAAAGTTCCATAAAAGTTTTTTTTTTTACATGTTATGGCTGTACAGAAGTCCATATTTGACCTACTGATCATATTTATGTCCAAAGAGTCCTTAAACACTAATTTACTGTACATACTCATTGTCTTCCCTTCTGATTCCCATTACTAGCCAAAAGTTCCACAAAAGGTTTTTTAAAGGTTTTTTAAAGTTTTTTAAAAGTTTTTTTTACATGTTATGGCTGTACAGAAGTCCATATTTGACCTGCTGAACATATTTTTGGCCCAAGAGTCCTTAAACACTAATTTACTGTAGATACTCATTGACGTCCCTTCTGAATTCCATTACTAGCCAAAAGTTCCATAAAAGTTTTTTTTTTTTTTCACGTTATGGCTGTACAGAAGTCCATATTTGACCTGCTGAACATATTTTTGGCCCAAGAGTCCTTAAACACTAATTTACTGTACATACTCATTGATGTCCCTTCTGAATCCCATTACTAGCCAAAAGTTCCATAAAAGTTTTTTTTTTTTTATATGTTATGGCTGTACAGAAGTCCATATTTGACCTACTGATCATATTTATGTCCCAAGAGTCCTTAAACACTAATTTACTGTACATACTCATTGTCTGCCCTTCTGATTCCCATTACTAGCCAAAAGTTCCACAAAAGTTTTTTTAAAGGTTTTTTAAAGTTTTTTAAAAGTTTTTTTAAAGTTTTTTTAAAGTTTTTTTTACATGTTATGGCTGTACAGAAGTCCATATTTGACCTCCTGAACATATTTTTGGCCTAAGAGCCCTTAAACACTAATTTATTGTACATACTCATTGACCTCCCTTCTGATTCCCATTACTAGCCAAAAGTTCCATAAATGTTTTTTTTTACATGTTATGGCTGTACAGAAGTCCATATTTGACCTCCTAAACATATTTTTGGCCCAAGAGTCCTTAAACACTAATTTACTGTACATACTCATTGATGTCTCTTCTGAATCCCATTACTAGCCAAAAGTTCCATAAAAGTTTTTTTTTTTTATATGTTATGGCTGTACAGAAGTCCATATTTGACCTACTGATCATATTTATGTCCCAAGAGTCCTTAAACACTAATTTACTGTACATACTCATTGTCTTCCCTTCTGATTCCCATTACTAGCCAAAAGTTCCACAAAAGGTTTTTTAAAGGTTTTTTAAAGTTTTTTAAAAGTTTTTAAAAAGTTTTTAAAAAGTTTTTTAAAAGTTTTTTTTACATGTTATGGCTGTACAGAAGTCCATATTTGACCTCTTGAACATATTTTTGGCCCAGGAGTCCTTAAAAACTAACATACTGTACATACTCATTGACGTCCCTTCTGAATCCCATTACTAGCCAAAAGTTCCATAAAAGTTTTTTTTTTTACATGTTATGGCTGTACAGAAGTCCATATTTGACCTGCTGATTATATTTTTGGCCCAAGAGTCTTTAAACACTAACTTACTATACATACTCATTGACCTCCCTTCTGATTCCCATTACTAGCCAAAAGTTCCACAAAGGTTTTTCTTTCTTTTCTTTTTTTTTTCACGTTATGGCTGTACAGAAGTCCATATTTGACCTACTGATCATATTTTTGTCCCAAGGGTCCTTAAACACTAAATTACTGTACATACTCATTGACTTTCCTTCTGATTCCCATTACTAGCCAAAAGTTCCACAAAAGGTTTTTTAAAGGTTTTTTAAAAGTTTTTAAAAGTTTTTTTTTACATGTTATGGCTGTACAGAAGTCCATATTTGACCTCCTGAACATATTTTTGGCCCAAGAGTCCTTAAAAACGAACGTACTGTACATACTCATTGACGTCCCTTCTGAATCCCATTACTAGCCAAAAGTTCCATAAAAGTTTTTTTTTTTACATGTTATGGCTGTACAGGAGTCCATATTTGACCAACTGATCATATTTTTGTCCCAAGGGTCTTTAAACACTAACTTACTGTACATACTCATTGACGTCCCTTCTGAATCCCATTACTAGCCAAAAGTTCCATAAAAGTTTTTTTTTTTACATGTTATGGCTGTACAGGAGTCCATATTTGACCAACTGATCATATTTTTGTCCCAAGAGTCCTTAAACACTAACTTATTATACATACTTATTGACTTCCCTTCTGATTACCATTACTAACCAAAAGTTTCACAAAAGAATTTTTAAGTTTTTTTTTTTTTTTTTTTTACATGTTATGGCTGTACAGAAGTCCATATTTGACCTCCTGAACATATTTTTGGCCCAAGAGTCCTTAAACACTAACTTACTATACATACTCATTGACTTTCCTTCTGATTCCCACTACTAGCCAAAAGTTTCACAAAATATTTTTTAAGGGTTTTTTTTTTTTTTTTACATTTGACCTCCTGAACATATTTTTGGCCCAAGAGTCCTTAAAGACTAACTTACTATACATACTCATTGACTTTCCTTCTGATTCCCACTACTAGCCAAAAGTGTCACAAAATATTTTTTAAGGTTTTTTTTTTTTTTTTTTTTTACATGTTATGGCAGTACAGAAGTCCACATTTGACCTCCTGAACATATTTTTGGCCTAACAGCCCTTAAACACTAATTTACTGTACATACTCATTGACCTCCCTTCTGATTCCCATTACTAGCCAAAAGTTCCATAAATGTTTTTTTTTTACATGTTATGGCTGTACAGAAGTCCATATTTGACCTCCTGAACATATTTTTGGCCTAACAGCCCTTGAACAGTAATTTACTGTAGATACTCATTGACGTCCCTTCTGAATCCCATTACTAGCCAAAAGTTCCATAAAAGTTTTTTTTTTTTTTCTTACATGTTATGGCTGTACAGAAGTCCATATTTGACCTGCTGAACATATTTTTGGCCCAAGAGTCCTTAAACACTAATTTACTGTAGATACTCATTGACGTCCCTTCTGAATCCCATTACTAGCCAAAAGTTCCATAAAAGTTTTTTTTTTACATGTTATGGCTGTACAGGAGTCCATATTTGACCAACTGATCATATTTTTGTCCCAAGGGTCTTTAAACACTAACTTACTGTACATACTCATTGACTTTCCTTCTGATTCCCATTACCAGCCAAAAGTTCCACAAAGGTTTTTCTTTCTTTTTTTTTTTTCTTTTTTTTTACATGTTATGGATGTACAGAAGTCCATATTTGACCTGCTGATTATATTTTTGGCCCAAGAGTCCTTAAACACTAACTTATTATACATACTTATTGACTTCCCTTCTGATTACCATTACTAACCAAAAGTTTCACAAAATAATTTTTAAGTTTTTTTTTTTTTTTTTTTTTACATGTTATGGCTGTACAGAAGTCCATATTTGACCTCCTGAACATATTTTTGGCCCAAGAGTCCTTAAACACTAACTTACTATACATACTCATTGACTTTCCTTCTGATTCCCAATACTAGCCAAAAGTTTCACAAAATATTTTTTAAGGTTTTTTTTTTTTTTTTTTTTTTTACATGTTATGGCTGTACAGAAGTCCATATTTGACCTCCTGAACATATTTTTGGCCCAAGAGTCCTTAAACACTAACTTACTATACATACTCATTGACTTTCCTTCTGATTCCCACTACTAGCCAAAAGTTTCACAAAATATTTTTTAAGGGTTTTTTTTTTTTTTTTACATTTGACCTCCTGAACATATTTTTGGCCCAAGAGTCCTTAAAGACTAACTTACTATACATACTCATTGACTTTCCTTCTGATTCCCACTACTAGCCAAAAGTTTCACAAAATATTTTTTAAGGTTTTTTTTTTTTTTTTTTTTTTAACATGTTATGGCAGTACAGAAGTCCACATTTGACCTCCTGAACATATTTTTGGCCTAACAGCCCTTAAACACTAATTTACTGTACATACTCATTGACCTCCCTTCTGATTCCCATTACTAGCCAAAAGTTCCATAAATGTTTTTTTTTTACATGTTATGGCTGTACAGAAGTCCATATTTGACCTCCTGAACATATTTTTGGCCTAACAGCCCTTGAACAGTAATTTACTGTAGATACTCATTGACGTCCCTTCTGAATCCCATTACTAGCCAAAAGTTCCATAAAAGTTTTTTTTTTTTTTTTTACATGTTATGGCTGTACAGAAGTCCATATTTGACCTGCTGAACATATTTTTGGCCCAAGAGTCCTTAAACACTAATTTACTGTAGATACTCATTGACGTCCCTTCTGAATCCCATTACTAGCCAAAAGTTCCATAAAAGTTTTTTTTTTTCACGTTTATGGCTGTACAGAAGTCCATATTTGACCTCCTGAACATATTTTTGGCCCAAGAGTCCTTAAACACTAACTTACTATACATACTCATTGACCTCCCTTCTGATTCCCATTACTAGCCAAAAGTTCCACAAAGGTTTTTCTTTCTTTTCTTTTTTTTTTCACGTTATGGCTGTACAGAAGTCCATATTTGACCTACTGATCATATTTTTGTCCCAAGGGTCCTTAAACACTAAATTACTGTACATACTCATTGACTTTCCTTCTGATTCCCATTACTAGCCAAAAGTTCCACAAAAGGTTTTTTAAAGGTTTTTTAAAAGTTTTTAAAAGTTTTTTTTTACATGTTATGGCTGTACAGAAGTCCATATTTGACCTCCTGAACATATTTTTGGCCGAAGAGTCCTTAAAAACTAACGTACTCTACATACTCATTGACGTCCCTTCTGAATCCCATTACTAGCCAAAAGTTCCATAAAAGTTTTTTTTTTTACATGTTATGGCTGTACAGGAGTCCATATTTGACCAACTGATCATATTTTTGTCCCAAGGGTCTTTAAACACTAACTTACTGTACATACTCGTTGACTTTCCTTCTGATTCCCATTACCAGCCAAAAGTTCCACAAAGGTTTTTCTTTCTTTTTTTTTTCTTTTTTTTTTTACATGTTATGGATGTACAGAAGTCCATATTTGACCTGCTGATTATATTTTTGACCCAAGAGTCCTTAAACACTAACTTATTATACATACTTATTGACTTCCCTTCTGATTACCATTACTAACCAAAAGTTTCACAAAATAATTTTTAAGTTTTTTTTTTTTTTTTTTTTACATGTTATGGCTGTACAGAAGTCCATATTTGACCTCCTGAACATATTTTTGGCCCAAGAGTCCTTAAACACTAACTTACTATACATACTCATTGACTTTCCTTCTGATTCCCACTACTAGCCAAAAGTTTCACAAAATATTTTTTAAGGTTTTTTTTTTTTTTTTTTTTTTTACATGTTATGGCTGTACAGAAGTCCATATTTGACCTCCTGAACATATTTTTGGCCCAAGAGTCCTTAAACACTAACTTACTATACATACTCATTGACTTTCCTTCTGATTCCCACTACTAGCCAAAAGTTTCACAAAATATTTTTTAAGGGTTTTTTTTTTTTTTTTACATTTGACCTCCTGAACATATTTTTGGCCCAAGAGTCCTTAAAGACTAACTTACTATACATACTCATTGACTTTCCTTCTGATTCCCACTACTAGCCAAAAGTTTCACAAAATATTTTTTAAGGTTTTTTTTTTTTTTTTTTTTTAACATGTTATGGCAGTACAGAAGTCCACATTTGACCTCCTGAACATATTTTTGGCCTAACAGCCCTTAAACACTAATTTACTGTACATACTCATTGACCTCCCTTCTGATTCCCATTACTAGCCAAAAGTTCCATAAATGTTTTTTTTTTACATGTTATGGCTGTACAGAAGTCCATATTTGACCTCCTGAACATATTTTTGGCCTAACAGCCCTTGAACAGTAATTTACTGTAGATACTCATTGACGTCCCTTCTGAATCCCATTACTAGCCAAAAGTTCCATAAAAGTTTTTTTTTTTTTTTTTACATGTTATGGCTGTACAGAAGTCCATATTTGACCTGCTGAACATATTTTTGGCCCAAGAGTCCTTAAACACTAATTTACTGTAGATACTCATTGACGTCCCTTCTGAATCCCATTACTAGCCAAAAGTTCCATAAAAGTTTTTTTTTTTCACGTTTATGGCTGTACAGAAGTCCATATTTGACCTCCTGAACATATTTTTGGCCCAAGAGTCCTTAAACACTAACTTACTATACATACTCATTGACCTCCCTTCTGATTCCCATTACTAGCCAAAAGTTCCACAAAGGTTTTTCTTTCTTTTCTTTTTTTTTTCACGTTATGGCTGTACAGAAGTCCATATTTGACCTACTGATCATATTTTTGTCCCAAGGGTCCTTAAACACTAAATTACTGTACATACTCATTGACTTTCCTTCTGATTCCCATTACTAGCCAAAAGTTCCACAAAAGGTTTTTTAAAGGTTTTTTAAAAGTTTTTAAAAGTTTTTTTTTACATGTTATGGCTGTACAGAAGTCCATATTTGACCTCCTGAACATATTTTTGGCCCAAGAGTCCTTAAAAACTAACGTACTGTACATACTCATTGACGTCCCTTCTGAATCCCATTACTAGCCAAAAGTTCCATAAAAGTTTTTTTTTTTACATGTTATGGCTGTACAGGAGTCCATATTTGACCAACTGATCATATTTTTGTCCCAAGGGTCTTTAAACACTAACTTACTGTACATACTCGTTGACTTTCCTTCTGATTCCCATTACCAGCCAAAAGTTCCACAAAGGTTTTTCTTTCTTTTTTTTTTCTTTTTTTTTTTACATGTTATGGATGTACAGAAGTCCATATTTGACCTGCTGATTATATTTTTGACCCAAGAGTCCTTAAACACTAACTTATTATACATACTTATTGACTTCCCTTCTGATTACCATTACTAACCAAAAGTTTCACAACATAATTTTTAAGTTTTTTTTTTTTTTTTTTTTTACATGTTATGGCTGTACAGAAGTCCATATTTGACCTCCTGAACATATTTTTGGCCCAAGAGTCCTTAAACACTAACTTACTATACATACTCATTGACTTTCCTTCTGATTCCCACTACTAGCCAAAAGTTTCACAAAATATTTTTTAAGGTTTTTTTTTTTTTTTTACATTTGACCTCCTGAACATATTTTTGGCCCAAGAGTCCTTAAAGACTAACTTACTATACATACTCATTGACTTTCCTTCTGATTCCCACTACTAGCCAAAAGTTCCATAAATGTTTTTTTTTTACATGTTATGGCTGTACAGAAGTCCATATTTGACCTCCTGAACATATTTTTGGCCTAACAGCCCTTGAACAGTAATTTACTGTAGATACTCATTGACGTCCCTTCTGAATCCCATTACTAGCCAAAAGTTCCATAAAAGTTTTTTTTTTTTTTTTTACATGTTATGGCTGTACAGAAGTCCATATTTGACCTGCTGAACATATTTTTGGCCCAAGAGTCCTTAAACACTAATTTTACTGTAGATACTCATTGACGTCCCTTCTGAATCCCATTACTAGCCAAAAGTTCCATAAAAGTTTTTTTTTTTTTTCACGTTTATGGCTGTAGAGAAGTCCATATTTGACCTCCTGAACATATTTTTTTCCCAAGAGTCCTTAAACACTAACGTACTATACATACTCATTGACTTCCCTTCAGATTACCATTACTAGCCAAAAGTTTCACAAAAGATTTTTTAAGTTTTTTTTTTTTTTTTTTTTTTTACATGTTATGGCTGTACAGAAGTCCATATTTGACCTGCTGAACATATTTTTGGCCCAAGAGTCCTTAAACACTAATTTACTGTAGATACTCATTGACGTCCCTTCTGAATCCCATTACTAGCCAAAAGTTCCATAAAAGTTTTTTTTTTTCACGTTTATGGCTGTACAGAAGTCCATATTTGACCTCCTGAACATATTTTTGGCCCAAGAGTCCTTAAACACTAACTTACTATACATACTCATTGACTTTCCTTCTGATTCCCACTACTAGCCAAAAGTTTCACAAAATATTTTTTAAGGTTTTTTTTTTTTTTTTTACATTTGACCTCCTGAACATATTTTTGGCCCAAGAGTCCTTAAAGACTAACTTACTATACATACTCATTGACTTTCCTTCTGATTCCCACTACTAGCCAAAAGTTTCACAAAATATTTTTTAAGGTTTTTTTTTTTTTTTTTTTTTTTACATGTTATGGCAGTACAGAAGTCCACATTTGACCTCCTGAACATATTTTTGGCCTAACAGCCCTTAAACACTAATTTACTGTACATACTCATTGACCTCCCTTCTGATTCCCATTACTAGCCAAAAGTTCCATAAATGTTTTTTTTTTACATGTTATGGCTGTACAGAAGTCCATATTTGACCTCCTGAACATATTTTTGGCCTAACAGCCCTTGAACAGTAATTTACTGTAGATACTCATTGACGTCCCTTCTGAATCCCATTACTAGCCAAAAGTTCCATAAAAGTTTTTTTTTTTTTTTTTACATGTTATGGCTGTACAGAAGTCCATATTTGACCTACTGATCATATTTATGTCCCAAGAGTCCTTAAACACTAATTTACTGTACATACTCATTGACTTTCCTTCTGATTCCCATTACTAGCCAAAAGTTTCACAAAAGAATTAATTGATTCGCTGAAAAGGCCAGCAGGGGAGATAGGAGCATCCAACAGAACCTCTCTCCTAACCTCCGCTATTGTTTCTCTTCCGACTTCTTCACACTCATCCTCTATGTCCTTCAGCAGGTCGGCCTGATAAGCTTGTAAAACCGCCATGGTATGTAAGCACGCGGCTGCCTGACCTGCTGCCGAATACGCCCTACCCACTAAAACTGATGTTGCTCTCACTGTTTTAGTGGATAGCTGCGGGGCTTTCAGCGACGATGCAGACTCGGGAGAGATAGCTCGCAAGCGTCTCTTCAACCTGAGGCACCGTCGTATAACCATGCTATTTCAGTCCCATAATGTTTGAATATGCAGATGTTGCGGGACTGAACACTCTATATGATGCCGGTGTGGAGATCTGGAAAAAACGGCAAGCCCCACTTTGGAGGTTGTGATCTAGATGGAAGGAAGTGTTCGTCTAATTTGCTTGGCTGACGAACCTCCTGTTTCTCGGCTGGCCAGCCATAAGCTCCTCATGTGCGTGTGTATGTGGTGGCTAAATGTCATCAACAGTATCTAGGCTCACAACATCCAGCTCCTCGGAACTGGAGTGTTGATGCACCTGCGCTTCAGCGCGAGCAGAAGAAACCGCAGAGCAAGGTATATTTATTAAATATCATGAAAAGAGGGAACGCTGAGTGTCACCAGACTGAAAGTGGTGAAAGAGTCAGTTAAAGAGGGGAGATAAATCGAAGGGCTGTTGTGGGAAACATGTATAAGAAATACATACAAACAGTGAAATGTTGGGTGAAAGAGGCAGATAACAGGGAAAGGAAAATGTTGTCTCATCACGCAGAAGCCACAGCTGTGATTTTTAAAGATTGCCGCCTCCATCTCTGCTGGTATAATTTCAGGTGAGTATGAACTTTGACTAAGATATGGCTAACAATGAGTGACATGATCAGTAACTTGATTAGTCGGGATAAAGATTTTGAGACGAACGGGAGCAAACGCTGTAAGCAGCTCTGCAGGACTTATTAAGGAAATGGGCAGCAATGTTTTAATTTTGATTGGAAAGTTGAACAACAACTTGACTCGCTACAAAGAGAGGACCAGAGCAATTTTAATTTCTAGCTGTTTGTGCTTATTCATGGATTTGTAAAATGTGTGGTGCGCCATTAACCCCGAGGGCAAAATTCCAGAAGTAAATGAGATATGCAAATGGGTAAATAAAAGTGATGTTTTTGAAAAAGCAGATAAAGCCATTAATTGCAAGCCATTGTCTGTTTTATTCGACCCCAAGCTCTCTTCTCAGACTGTCCAAGTGTTTGCCGCTTTAGGCAACGCCTTACAGACTGGGAACGTCTCGTTACGTATGTAACCCTCGTTCCCTGAAGGAGGGAACGGAGACGTACGTCGGAACTGACCGACGAATTGGGATCTATTTTCAGAGACCAATCTACTTCGAGTGTTTAAAAACGAGCCAATGAGGATTGGCATGCGGTAGACGCGTCCCACGCTCCGCCCCGCAGCGCGGGTATAAATACGGAAGTGGAAGTACCGCATATCGCTTTACAACTGAGGAGCCGGCTAAGTGGCTCGGCCTACAGCTGAAGCACAGCACCTGGCGACGGGACGTACGTCTCCGTTCCCTCCTTCAGGGAACGAGGGTTACATACGTAACCGAGACGTTCCCTTTCAGTCGGTCACGTTCGACGTACGTCGGAACTGACCGACGAATTGGGATCCCTACTAACACGCCAGAGATGCTGGCCCTTCCAGCGCCCTGACCGAGCTCGCTGGACCACACCTAGGTTGGTGCGGAAGTCAGGGCTCCAGTCAGGGAGGCCAGTCACTGCTGTTCCTGCAAGACCCACTCAGCGTGACTATTGGATAACGCTGGGAAAACGTGCCCGTCTCAGGGAGATGGTACGCTGCGGAACCACGTCCTTCAGTGGAAGGAGAGGTGGAACACTCGTAAGGACTAACCTAGCAGGGTAGTGCTACCTATGGCAGTCTCTGGGGTGGATCCAACCTGGTCCCAGGGGGGAAAGAACACCACCAGAGACGACAGAGCGGGCTCTGTCAAGGGAAAGACACGGGGCTAGCCGAGTAGGGTAGCTGGTACCGTGGAGAATACACATATGGGGTTGCCGTTAGGGAACCGCTACATATGGAACCCAGCCTAACACACACGTTCCACAAGCATACGGGTGTAGGCCTGGTGTCAGACGGCCGCAACGTCTGACACCGAAGGGGTGACAGAGGAGCTCGACAGGGTTAGCCGTTTCCGGGGAACACAACTGGAGACAATAGACGCACGTATCGATTCGTTGACCGAAAGTGCATGCAGGTCCCCTACCCTCTTGATTGAGGCCAATGCAGTCAGGAGCACTGTCTTCATGGACAGGATGTTTAGCTCGACTGACTGTAAAGGCTCGAAGGGAGGGCCCTGGAGCACTCTGAGCACCAGGGCTAGGTCCCAAGAGGGTACCGAGGTTGGCTGAGGAGGATTTAGTCTCCTCGCACCTCTGAGGAACCTGACGATTAAGTCGTGCTTACCTAAGGACTTACCTTCGACTACATCGTGATACGCCGCAATTGCGGCGACGTACACTTTGAGGGTGGAGGGAGACAGCCTTCTCTCCAACCCATCTTGTAGGAAAGCAAGCACGACATTAATCGAACACCTTCGGGGGTCTTCCCGGCGGGAAGAGCACCATTCAACGAACAGGTTCCACTTCAGCGCATAGAGGCGCCTCGTAGAGCGATGGTGTCTGCTACTGCCTGTGGCAGACCACCTAGAACCTCTGCGTCCCGTCCAGGGACCAGACATGGAGTCTCCAGAGGTCTGGACGCGGGTGCCATAGAGTGCCCCGTCCCTGAGAAAGAAGGTCCTTCCTCAGGGGAATCGGCCAGGGAGGGGCTGTCGCGAGGAGTGAGAGTTCGGAGAACCAGGTCCGGTTGGGCCAGTAGGGCGCAACTAACAAGACCTGCTCCTCGTCCTCCCTGACCTTGCACAGAACCTGTGCGAGAAGGCTCACTGGGGGAAACGCATATTTGCGTAGGTCCCGGGGCCAGCTGTGCGCCAGTGCATCTGTACCGAGGGTGCCCCCGGACAGGGAGTAATACAACTGGCAATGGGTCGAGTCCGGAGAGGCGAACAGGTCTACCTGCGCGGCTCCAAAGAGGTCCCATATCAGCTGGACGCTCCGGGGGTGGAGTCGCCACTCTCCCGGAGGTGTTGGCTGACGAGAGAGCTCGTCGGCTGTCTGGTTCAGCGCACCTGGGATGTGAATGACCTCAGACGCTTCTGACTCCACAGGAGGAGATGGCGGGCGAGCCGGAGCATGCAACGGGAGCGTAGACCACCCTGACGGTTGATGTACGCAACGGCCGCAGTGCTGTCCGTACGGACTAGAACGTGTTTTCCCTGTAGCGGCTTTTTGAAGCGGCCCAGGGCGAGACGTACTGCCAGAAGCTCTAGGCAATTGATATGCCAACGCAGTTGGGGCCCCGTCCACAGACCCGCAACTGAGTGCCCGTTGTACGTGGCCCCCCAACCCGTGGAAGAGGCATCCGTGAAGACCACAGCATGCCTGGACACCTGTTCTAGGGACACTCCGGCCCGTAGAAAGGCAGGGTCCACCCACGGGTTGAAGGTTTGGCGACAGTAAGGAGTAACTGAGACCCGGTACTTGCCGCGCTGCCACGCCCATCTCGGGACCCGGTCGTGAAGCCAGCGTTGAAGCGGTCTCATATGAAGCAATCCGAACGGCGTTACCGTGGCTGCAGATGCCATATGCCCCAGGAGCCTCTGAAAGAATTTCAGTGGGACCGCTGTCCTGCCTTTGAACGTATTCAAGCAGTTCAACACTGACCGGACTCGCTCCTCTGTGAGGCGCGCAG
Organism: Rhinogobio ventralis; assembly: GCA_039654625.1. Classification (NCBI taxonomy): domain Eukaryota; kingdom Metazoa; phylum Chordata; class Actinopteri; order Cypriniformes; family Gobionidae; genus Rhinogobio; species Rhinogobio ventralis. The sequence goes on from CM077198.1 coordinate 5,441,295, forward strand.
TCCGGTTGACCGAGTCCAGCTCCATACCGAGATAAGAGATCCTCTGCGTGGGACAGAGTTTGCTCTTCTCTCGGTTGACCCGAAGGCCCAACAGGCTGAGGTGACGTAGCACCAGGTCCCTGTGTTCGCACAACTGCTCCCGGGACTGGGCCAGTATGAGCCAGTCGTCGAGATAGTTGAGAATACGAACGCCGCGTTCTCTGAGCGGAACAATGGCTGCCTCTGCAACTTTCGTGAAGACGCGAAGCGACAGGGACAGCCCGAAGGGCAGGACCCTGTACTGACCCTGAACGCAAAGCGTAGGAACGGTCTGTGTCGAGGGAGAATGGAGACATGAAAGTACGCGTCCTTCAGGTCGATCGCTGCGAACCAATCCTGGGGACGGATGCATTCGAAAATGCGTTTCTGCGTTAGCATTCTGAACGGGAGCTTGTGCAGGGCCCGATTCAGGACACGCAGGTCCAGGATTGGTCTTAACCCACCCCCTTTCTTGGGCACAATGAAGTAGGGGCTGTAAAACCCCGCGGCGCCGGGCGAATTGAATCGCATAGCCGAGTCTGATGGTACGGATGAGCCAGCGAGACGGCCTGGGGAGACCTAACCGGAGGCAGCCCGGAGTGTTGCTTGAGTACTCCAGAGTGGGGCAGAGTGTGGGTGAGAAGGCCCGGGGGCGTCCTCGGTGCCCACACTGCTGCCCCCTGGCGAGGGGAAGAGGGGAGGAAAGGAGTGGCAAGGCCCGGGGGCGTCGCACACTGCCAACCTGGGCCTCTTGGGGCCCAGGGAGGGAGGAAACTGCTCTTTTATTGAAAATGTGGGTACCGCTGGACTCCGGAGAGCCAGCGGCAGGATGTTTTGACCAACGCTGACATTCTTCCCCCGGTCCTCCTCCGGGGGGAGGAGGGGTGCGGACACCACCTCCCCGAGAGCAGCTCCTTTCCTCCCTGGGCTGCCCGTCTCAGGGCCGCTTGCCCTTGCGCTTGCCGGCGGAGACAGCGGGACCCTGGACGGGTTGGGCGGCCCCCTTGCGCCTGGCACCCTGCCTTGCCGGTGGAGGCGGCTGCTTTGGCTTGGCAGGGGCGGAGGCAGACGCCGGGGGACGCCCTCGGCGACGAGCAGGCGGGGGCGCTGCAGCCGGCGACTGGGTGGAGGCAGCAGCGGGTCGCCGGGGCAGGATATTTTTAATCGCCTCCGTCTGCTTCTGGGCAACCGAGAACTGCTGGGCGAAGTTCTCGATTGTGTCGCCGAAGAGGCCGGCCTGACAGACAGGGGCGTTGAGGAACCGAACCTTGTCGGTCTCACGCATATCTGGCAGGTTCAGCCACAGGTGGCGTTCCTGGACCACTAACGTGGACATCGCCCGACCCAGGGAGCGTGCGGTGACTTTCGTCACCCGGAGGGCGAGGTCCGTCGCGGTACGCAGTTCCTGCATAACGCCTGGGTCGGAACTACCCTCGTGCAATTCCATGAGCGCTTTGGCCTGGTAGACCTGCAGGAGCGCCATGGCATGCAGAGATGACGCGGCTTCTCCACAGGCCGTGTAAGCCTTGCCGGTTAGCCCGGATGAGAACTTACATGCCCGGGAGGGGAGGCGCGGATTTCCCCGCCAGTCGGTAGCGGTCTTAGGACACAGTTGCATCGCAACCGACCGCTCCACTGGGGGGATCTCCACGTAACCCTTCGCCGCGCCACCGTCGAGAGTAGTAGTGAGGACGGAGGAGTCAGTCGATCGGTTTCTAGCGCTATAAGGCGCTGTCCACGACTTCGTGAGCTCCTGATGCACTTCTGGAAAGAAAGGCACTGGGGCGGGGCGCTGAGAACCAGCACGGGCCGTCCCGAGATACCAATCGTCCAGCCGCGAGGGTTCGGGACACGGTGGAGGGTTCCACTCGAGCCCGACACTTGCGGCGGCCCGGGAAAGCATAGCCGTGAGCTCTGGATCGGACTCGGACAACGCTACCACACCCAAAGGGGGCAGCGCAGCCGAATCTTCCTCTCCAGAGTCCATTAGCTCGTCCCCCGATGCGGCGATCGAAACCATATCCTCAACCGGAGCCCCGAAAGTAACAGCTGGTACCCCGCGGGAAGAACCAGCGTGCTCTTCCGGAAGCTCAACCGGCGCAGCGGAGGGGAGAGGGGCCCCGAGGAGCCTGTTGGCCCGGCGGGAGTGCCCTCACAGTAACCCTCAGGTCCCCACCAAAGGCATCAGCCAAAGTAGCAGCCCTCTGCTTCGGGGCAGGAGGGCCACTAGATCGGGGGATGCGCAATGGGACTCCACCTTTTTTAAGGTAGTCGAGCCTGGACCGTAATACTGCGATGGTCATGTTCCCGCAATGGGAACATGAGTCATCCACGAAAGCCGCCTCAGCGTGCTAAACGCCCAAACACGTGAGACAGCGATCGTGTCCGTCAGCTGGGGACAGGTAACGTCGGCATCCAGAAACACACTGTTTGAATGACATCTTAAAAAAGACGCAGGGTCAAACCGTGTAGCTCTTTTAGAAAGGAGTTTGCTCTTTGACCAGTGCCGAGGCACACAGGGGAAATGACCGCGGCTCGCAGCGGTTCTGGGGTGCAAGCCCGCTGAAAGCACTCAACCCAGCAAGCTGTAAAAACAGCTGTTTTGTTTCAATGCGATCACCGCTGACAGCGCCGTCTCACCAACACTGGCCAGGAGATTCCTCTTACTCTTGATGAAAAACACTCTTCGTAGGAACTAACGTTCGGCTCCGAAGTTGAAAAGCGATATGCGGTACTTCCACTTCCGTATTTATACCCGCGCTGCAGGGCGGAGCGTGGGACGCGTCTACCGCATGCCAATCCTCATTGGCTCGTTTTTAAACACTCGAAGTAGATTGGTCTCTGAAAATAGATCCCAATTCGTCGGTCAGTTCCGACGTACGTCGAACGTGACCGACTGAAAGGGAACCAGACTAAAACATGCCGATTGCTGAATAACAGAGAGTGTTTCAATTGTGGTCAGCAGGGCCACTTTGCACGTAACTGTGTCCGCTCACCCATAAGGTGTAGAAATTGTGGTCAGATCGGGCCACTTAGCTAGATTTTGGAGACGAAAGTCAAATCAAGTCAACTTTATTTATATAGCGCTTTTTACAATGCAGATTGTTTCAAAGCAGCTTCACAGTGTTAAACAGGAAAATAATGCAACAGAATTTGATTCGGCTGTACAGCCGCTCTGGAGAAAACGGTGATGTCATCTAGCTCATTTCAATTATCATATATATTCAAGTAATGTAGTTGATATAGTTAATTTAGTTTAGTAATTAGATTTATTTGGATATTTATTTGAAAATTTTGTGTCCCCAACTGAGCAAGCCAAAGGCAACAGTGGCAAGGAACCAAAACTCCATCAGGTGGCCTAATGGAGAAAAATAAACCTTGGGAGAAACCAGGCTCAGTCGGGGTGTCAGTTCTCCTCTGGCCAATTAACCAACAGTGTATGATTATTATTTTGGCAGCCTTATAGGTCAGAAGTAATATTAGATCGGAATATTCGAAAGATCGGAGGCATCACGCCGGAGACGGGTTTATTGAGGATGGCGTGTTGATTAAACAATTATTAAATAGGAATATTCGAAATATCGGAGTCATCACGCCGGAGATGGATCCATTGAGGATGCAATGTCGATGAGCAATTTCAGAGGGTAGACTAATTGACACGGTCTCTGCAGACACTTCAGGGATGCGTTGGTAATGCCTGGGCGCTGGTCCACCATCTGATCTGGATACGGCCCGGATCCGGCTGACTGCAGTAAACCTTGGGATAAACAGAGAGACTAACATTAGCGTAGATGCCATTCTTCTTATAATGTAACGAGAACATCAGGTGTTATGGGAAGTGTTCCCGGTTCCGGCTGACCTAGTTAATGCAGCCTAACAATTTGAATAAAATATAAATGAAAAATATTTTATGTGTATGCCATAGTAATGAGATGTGTTTTTAGTCTAGATTTAAACTGACAGAGTGTGTCTGCTTCCCGAACAATGCTAGGAAGGCTGTTCCAGAGTTTAGGTGCTAAATAGGAAAAGGATCAACCGCCTGCAGTTGATTTTGATATTCTAGGTATTATCAACTGGCCAGAGTTTTGAGACCGCAATAGACGTGATGGAGTATAATGCGTTAAGAGCTTGCTCAAGTACTGGGGAGCTAAACCATTTAGTGCTTTGTAAGTAATTAGCAAGATTTTAAAATGTATGCGATGTTTAATAGGGAGCCAGTGCAGTGTTGACAGAACCGGGCTAATATGGTCATACTTCCTGGTTCTAGTAAGAACTCAAGCTGCTGCGTTTTAGACCAGCTGCAGTTTATTTATTAAGTGAGCAGGGCAACCACCCAGTAGAGCATTACAATAATCTAGCCTTGAGGTCATGAATGCATGAACTAAAGCATATGCCGTAATTTAGATATAATTTTAAGATGGTAGAATGCAGTTTTACAGATGCTACACGTGGCTTTCAAATGAGAGATTGGTATTAAAGAGCACACCCAGGTTCCTAACTGACGACGAGGACTTGACAGAGCAGCCATCAAGTGTTAGACAGTATTCTAGGTTACTACATGTGGAGTTTTTTTGTCCAATAATTAAAAAATCTTTTTTTCTGAAATAAGTTGCAGGAAATTACTAGTCATTCATTTTTTTATATCAGCTATGCATTCCGAAACCAAGTAAAAAACCAAGAAACAAAGAAGAGACTTACACTCTAATGAGAGAACAATAAGGTCAATAAATTGAAGTCTTTAATTCTTTATGAAGAAAAGATCTATGATAATGTTAATATAAATTATGAGGCTAAAATGAAAGACAATGGTGATAAAAATGTGAGTGGTAAAGACATACAAATAGTTACGTAGAGGGTTTTAAATGACAATTTATGAGAAAGTTCCTCTAACTTGGAAAATTCTGATAATGTTTATTGGACTGAATGTTGGGTTGTTAAAAAATACTATAGGTAAGATAATTGGTGTTAATATGTTGAAAACAAAAGATAAGCTTGGGATTAGCTAAAATAAAACAATTTGCTTATCTGAATCCGGCCCCACCATGTCATTTCTGGTGCTGTGGCCTAACTTGCTGTGTAACAGATACTCAATTTGAGTGGAAATTTATAGTTTCTAAATTCATTGTATGGGCAAAAAAATTCTAGCCAAGTCTTACGCTGTGCTGGAGAGAAAAGTTAAAAGTTTATGAAAATGCAGTACAAGTCCTGAATGCCCCAGAGTGTTTCTCTCATTCAAAACCAGCTTAAAGCTGTTATCTGAGCCTGTGTCATAGGTGATAAGATATTTATAGTAAAAGCACAGGGCATCAGTTGAAAATAATAGACAATGATTTGTTAAAAGAAAAGAGTGCCATTAAGAGGGCAATAAGACATGTTTCAGGTCAAACTAAATGTGTTTAAAGAGGTTTAAATACAGACTTTAAATTAACTGAAATCTTTGACTAATTTATTCTATGACCAGTAACATCTTTGTCTGATCTTAGCCTCCACCATGTACAGAATCGATGGCTTGGGTTATTGAGATAGTCAAACATTAAATTGAATGGACAGTTGTTATGGTTAAATTCACTGAGTATAATCTACGCACTGGTATGTTGCGGCTTTGAAGTGGTATGATGGATTTTAGTGATTAAGTTTTAATTAACCTGTCTCCATGTTTTACAAATAGTAAGCCGACAAAATAGCTTTGGTGACTCTTGAACGCAATTTCCCAAAGGCTCCAGAAAACATCTGATCCTGTTAAAGGAAATGGTCAAAGATCTCGAGCAGTTACCGGTGTGCATGAGGTGATTTCCCAGAGACGGGTAAGATCCTCTTTTGGCAGATGGGGGGCAACCTAAGACAGGGGGTCACTGCCACCACTGGGTACCTCCAAAAGGGGGGTGTTTTTATGTGAGGTGTGCATGTGTGTGAAGCAGGATAACAAAACGTATTTAAACTAAAGCTCTAATTTGAAAAGTTAAACATTTAAATTTCTAAACGTTGTGAAGGATTAAAGGTTAATGAATTTAATATTATAGGTTATCTGAGTTAAAGTCTTAGGAGGTTGTGAAAAGACTATTTGGAGAGAGAGAGAGAGAGAGAGAGAGAGAGAGAGAGAGAGAGAGAGAGAGAGACTGCATGAGTGGAAGCAGGGATTGTAGTGTGTCTGCTATCGCCCTGTTAAAGCTGAGACAAAACAAAAGCAGCGGTATCGGAACCAAAACAAACCAGGTGACTTGTGTGAAGACAAATTAATAATAAACAGACATTGAAAATTGCTTAAGAGACCATGTAAAAGCTAGGTTTAAATAATTTTTAGAGTTGAAACTAAAAGGAAAATGTGAAAATGAGCAGTTAATGTTTATGTGTGTGTACGCTGGTGACTGAACTTTATGTTTTGTATGTGTTGATTAGTGAAACCGTTCTGTCCTGATTGAGTGTATGGGGTCATTCACCTCTGGGAAGAGGTTTATCATTACAGATGGGTTAAGTGAAACGACAAACTTTAAAGAAGCTTATACTTCTGAAGGAATCTGGTGAAAAGATGATCCAGAACATGGGACAAGCTTTAAGTGGATTGGGTATCCAGCTCTGTCTGTCACTGGTAATTATGACTACTTTTGTCATTTATGATGCTGATTTGAATTACTCTCTGGATTAGTAAAGTTAAAGATTGCCGTCCATCATGGGTTTAATACCCTTTTCTAAATTCAACAGAGAGTCTGAGGTTAAATAAAGTCAATGTAAATTTTATAGACTGGACGGCAGAGACAAAGTGACAAATTAACTAAGTCACTATCCAAATTATCCAGAGACTCCCTAATATTTATGAAAGGCCGGAGGGTGAACAAAGGAATAACTTTTAAAATGTTTTTAATTTTATTTCTCATCCATTAAATGGATGGAGGGAATTAAAGGTCTAGGAATAATGTTTTAAGGGTTGAAGGAGCAAGTGACTATAAGGCTTTCTGTGTGACTGGGATTGAGATATGAGGAATATAATATTTTGGTTTCTGCAGAGCAGTAGAGATAAGTTTGAAACAATAATGATCATATGGTGCATCTGCAGACTACCTTTTTGTTAGCCTTTTTTACCTTTTTGAATAATGTGACAAGTAAGTTAAAACAAGAGATACAGCCCCAAAGTGTTACAATCCACGCCTGTCCTTTCCCATGATCCTCCCTGTCTCACACCTGAAATCACTCACTCCTCATCTCTCCCACTCTCCCTGGATTCCCTGCACCTGGTCATCGTCATTAGCACTCCCTTTATATTGATCTCACTTCCCTGCACTCCTTGTCCGTTCTTATGTGTTATGCCTATGTGTGTCGTGTTCTGTATCCCTTTGTAAATAAAAACCCATCTTTGTGAAAGCCCTGGATCTTCTCTTCCCTGCTGCACTACACACCGTAACACAAAGATTAATGTTGTGAAAATAAAACTTCTGAAAGAATTTATGAACAGTTTATGAACACCTGCAAATTAATATATTGAACTATGAATGCTTTTCAAAATACAGATTGGTTTAAAACAGCTTTAAAGAAACTGATGATGCCTCATAGTACAAATTCAAAGTTATAGGGGAGATTATGAAAATTTGTAAGTTCTTGGTAAAATTATAAAAATTTTGGTGTAAAGTGGCAAGGTAAGACTAGTGAGGATTTGACGATAAGTATTGTAGCGTCCGATTCCACTATAAACGTCAGAAAGCTTTTAAGGCGTATATAAATTAGGTTCTGAGGAAGATGGCATCGTGGACAGTTTTGTGGCTTGGCTGAGGTAGAACAGACAGCACCGTTAGAATCCTGTGAGAACTTCAATGAGGACGCAATCTCTCCCCCTATCCCCCCCCCCCCTCACTCAAAAAGATAGGGGGACCTAGACACACAGGCTCTTTCCAATACACAGACACAAACATTTTCTTTATGTAACTTTAATTAAACTATCCCAGAATGTATATGATGATCCCTGTGTGTACGCATGCTCCCTATGTCATTGCCAACATAGTCATGATGTAGGAACAATGTAAAGTCATTTAAGATGCTTGTATTCATGTGTAAGAATGTATCTCTGCTCTAATATCTCCCAGCCATACTGTGTTTGATATCTAAATATTCCTCTCTCTTTCTCTTAACCAACGGTGCACAGTAGATGATTATGAAATGCATCACATTATGTTACCCCCCCTTTTGAGTAGAAATGTACCAAGTATGACACCATCATAAATTAGGCAAATGAGGTCATAAACGGAGACAAAGAAAGTGTTCTCCTGCCTAAAACTCCCACATCTGATTGGTCATTTCAGAAAAGATGGGCGGATGTTAATGTTTCTTTAAAGGACAGTAACACCAGCATATCTTTGCTCAGTCGGTGCAGTCGATACACAACCCTCTTATCATCTCGGCTCGTCCCCTGGTCAGGCGGCTTCGGCCCTGGCTTGGCGGCTCAGTCACGTGGGTTGGTTCCTTTGAAGTCGCCGCGCTCCGCAGCCAGGCGGACAGGCAACGCGCGCCATCTCAGCGCGCTCCATCTCAGCGCTCAGTCGTCTTCTAAAACTCAGACGAGACAATCTTCTTTTCCTCCCCTTTTCGGCATTCGCTCCAACCATCTTCAAACTTCCTGCGGATCGAGAATGCGCCGGAAGGACCAAAAGAGAACACGCTCCAGCTCAAAGAACTCTCTGAGAAGACTCACACGCATTCTTTATACTCAGCACAAACAACCCATGCAAGTATAAATTCCATCGAAATTTAGATGCGTTTTAAGATGTGTAAGGTGATATTATTCGTTGCTGGCTCTCGGTGGTTATGTTTGTGAAATTGCCATTCCTGAACCTTTCCTTCCTCTCTTTCATTCTCTTCTTTTCATTCTCTTTTATTACTATTCGTTGTTCTGTATATACATGTATTCTTTGTTTAGTCGTATGTATTCGTAGTATTAATTATTAAAACCATTGTATCCACGTTCGATTGTCATTGTTGCCGCTCACAAGACATGGTCACTTTAATGTTCAGATCTAGCTACGAGCTCTCATAAGTATCTTTGAATACTTTAATTAATATCCTAATAATTCGGAAAGTTTATTCTTCGTGACCAGAAGGATAACCTTCCCGAAGATTTGATAAGAAAGAATAAAACTTTGTGAGAATTGATAAAAGATTGTAGTACTGTTCGTTCGTTAAATGAACGGATCAGATGAATTTTGAATTAATTCTAATTCAAAGGTTATTCTGTAATGATTTAATATATATTCGTATTTAATTGCAACCCATTGTCGTTAACTATATATATATTGCATAAATACCTAGGTTAGGTATTTCCCTTTTTGGGTGATTTGGAGATTTATAATTTAATCATAACCAGTTGCCATTAGTTATAAATAATTAACATTAATTCCCTATTGAGCTAATTTAATTTATTGTTATTATATGCAGCCGAGTCGCTACATTTTATGGTGGAGAATGCGGACACAATTTAAACTTTGTTTTGTGAGCAACAGTGTCAGTTTTATGTGTATATTACTGGTATTAATTTTTGTTTGTGTATGCGCGCTTCAGAAAGTGAGAGAAGTCACAACGCGACGCAAACTCACATATCTGATAACTGGCCCAAAATGGCCCAAAGCTGATTTCAGTCCAGTTAACAGCTGCTATGTGTCAAACATTTGAGTCACTGTTAATTGCTTAAAATAAACTGCAGTTCATAATATTAAAACTGTTTCTGTGAAAGAGAAGGAAACCTCTTTACAGCACAGTTTAATATTATCAAAACCTGTAAGAACTAAGAAATCTTATTTCAGTGTGATAAAATATTGATTTGAGCGATGTTCCTCATTTCATCTTAGTGAAGGCCTCACTAATGTATCGTAGTTGATTTAATTGCGTCGGTGTATTATTCAACTAAGCGATCTCACTCCTTTAGGTTAAACTTTGGCGTAGCTAACCAAATGCTTATACCTTATACAAATCAATCAGAAAAACTGCTGGCCAGTGTCCGATTGATGTGTAAATGGGAGTATTTATTTTTAAACCTTGATCAAGTTTAAAATTTGTAACAGAAAAAAAATATTCTGTTCCATACATTTGTGTGTGCATGCGGAAAAAGAATTCCGTCCACATATTCTTTGTGTACAAATTGGCACAAAAAGGAGATTTGAAAATAAATTCTCTTCTCACTCGTGATTGTAAATCGCCGTGTTTAGGAAGAAAAAAAAAACTTTCTCTCTTCGGACGCTTAAATCACTTTTTATTTTTTATTTTTTTATTTTTTTTATTTAAAGTGTCGTAATACCTCTGACTAACACAAGAGGGCAGCCTGTCAGGTGTTCAGCACCTCTCAAATTACGCACACCCCCACCCACTCCTTGGTGTGGACTCAACTACGCCATCTTGTGGGCATCTGCGGATGTTTCTTTCCTTCCCTCTATCTCGTTTGTCAAAGTGAACTATCTTTTCGCTATTTTATTTGTTTACTATTATAATCATTTTCATTTCTTTCCTGTTATTACTATTATTTTAGATAGTTCAATCCTCTTGTTTTGCTGACTTCTCACACTTATTTAAATCCGGTTTAAACTAAGTTTAAACATGAATTTAATTAAGTTCTCGGTTCAGCCATTAATGTTACTTGGTGGGAGCACGCCCCTATGTGACATTCTCGGCTAAGTCAGTTATTTGAATTATTTTGATTCTATTTTCCCTTTTAGTTATTTGATTTCCCTCATCAATTTATCATTACCTTATTTCCAATTGGTACCATTCTAGTACTCCGCACTTATTTAGATTTTAGTTTAGACAAGTTTGAACTTAAATTTAAATTAAGCCTTCTCTTTTCAGCCTGTGATAGCCACTTATCAGTAGCACGCCCCCTACTGGGTGTCCTCATATGGGTGGGCATTCCTCTCTCTTCCCTTTTGGCTCCGTTTTTCTTAATGGATTTATTTTGCTGTCTCCCTTTTTCAAGGTTATTCAGATAATTACCATTATTTTCATTATTCTTTTGTGTTTTAGCACCATTTGGTAAATAATCCTTTACCTATCTTACCATACCTAACTATTTAAATTTGGTGTAAACAAGTACTAAGCTTAAGTTGACGTTAAGTCTCACTTGTTCAGCCAGTTGTGTACTTACAGGTAGTACTTCCCCTAGTACTTGGTGGTGAAGTGACGGTAGAGAGTAATAAGACGGTGCTTCTGTCACTTTGATTTATTGCCCCCCAATAAAATATTGATTTACGACTATAATGACCATACCAGATGTTTGACCAGATATTTCCGGAAGTCATAAAATGTTATGACCTTTGTATGAGTTCAGCAGGTGTAGGTTCCATTTCCGGAGGTGGGTGTTTGTGTTTACTTAGGGGGCAATATATTTTTTATGTGATCAGGAAGGAAATGTTCAGGGGTGTTTGTGGTTACGTTGGGGGCCATATGTTTTTATGGCATCAGGAAGGGAATGTGCAAGGGTGTTTGTATTTGACACTGTATATTTGAGCTCTGATTTCAGGGCACGTTTGCAGGCCATGTGTTGACTTCAACATTCGCAACATCCAGGCATTTGTCTGTGAATGAAACAATACAAATGATTTTAAGAAAAGTAACAAGGACTGAATAAAGTATATAAAGTAGTAAATATATATTAAATAAATTGTATGTTAGGCTTAAGAGACCTTGTATCTGTATGAGCCAAACAATGTGTTTAAGAACACCATTACTGATAAATAAAGTATATAAAATAGTAAATATATATTAAATAAATTATATGTTAGGCTTAAGAAACCCTGTATCTGTATGAGCCAAACAATGAGTTTAATAACAACATTATTGATAAATAAAGTAGATAAAAAAAAAAAGTAAATATAGGAAATAAGATTAAATAATATTTTAATCTAGGGGTTAAGAGAGCATGCATGTCCTTAATAAGTTGATTGAACTCAATTGATTTGAGTAAACTATATAGTATACTAACAAGTATATTTGTATGTCTCCCAAAACTTCTATTTAAGTTCACTTAACTTGGTGCTTACGTTTATATAATGCACTTAAACTATTAAGTTTGATTTGCTTAACTTTTTTATGTCAACAGGTTCCACGTAACTGGATTATGTTGAATTTAATTAACATTGTTTATTTCAGTGCACTTAAATAACACTTTTTACATAAGGTTAATTCAATGTCATTTAGTTAAATCAGGTTAACATGCTTAATTTTGTCCAAAACGATTAAGATCAATTATTCTAAAATTAATATCAAACAAAAAACAGAACAAGTAATCCAGTTTAACTGATTATTTTTATCTAGTGAAATACAATTTTTACAACATTTACAAATGCTATCTAACAGGAAAACCTTTTACAAAATCTTATTGGCTAGCCAGAAGATGGTTTAGTTACATGCCCAAAGTAGTTGTTTTTCTATTATTAAAACAACTTTAATAGTTATTAGCAGGTCCTCACCCCAAGCACATACTCTACACTTAAACCTCCAAAACACTATAACATAACACAAACTTTTAAATACCAACATAACAAAACATTAAACATTAAAAAGTCTCTCCATTTTCTCATTTTGTTAAAAGTTCTTATTTTGGACTGTAAGCTTTGTGCAAACATACCAAACTGAAACAACAACAAAAACATACTGAACAGCATATTGAATGTCTTTATTGACTTAAATGAAACGACATTACAGTACTGCTGTAATGGAATTGGGCCACAACCACACTGTACAGCACTGTAAAGGTAGTAACAGTAATAACAATATCCTGCATCAACTAATGTGCTACAGAAATTGTAGAACTCTGTGCACTTAATTTAAACATCACACTTTTTAGCCTGACACTTATGTTCATATGTAGTGAGCATGTAAATGTAGCAATAATTAAGTTCTTATTACATTTGACTGTTTAAGCTTTGGGCAATCATACTGAGCTGAAATAAAACATACTGAACAACATATTCTATGTCTCTGACAAAAATTTCACAATACTAATGAAATACAGTACATATTATACTGTAATGGTAATGTAACTGGGTTACAACCACAACTACTAACTATATCAATGGACTCTATGCACTTAATTTAAACATACCTTTATCCTTCATTAATGGATAATGGAGTAAAAAAAAAAAAAATGATACTAATATGTACTGAGCCGACAATACTAACAATGCTGACAACAAGTCTGCAACATTGAGACAAAAATTTTTCTAAACCAAAAAGCTGGTTTGCCAAAGACTAGCTTTAGCTTGACGGCATCCCGTCCATTGACATCAGTACACGCTGATTTCTCAAACATACGGTCAACAAAATGATGAAAATATCGTTATTATTTTGAAGGGACAACATCACTAACTGGCCTCAGAAATAGTCGAATGTTCTTTCTCACAGAAACACACGATTACACTATGGTTAAGCAAATTAACTAATATGTTTCAATATTACAAATCAAATAAAGAACCATTTGATATCTCAGTTATACCATCACAAACCCATCAATAAAAATATTGTTAATTAATGGCTACATTAGTTAGCAAAGTTTCACATTTGTAATCATGGCAGCGATCTGTTTTACTATAGCAACGTACCATTAAGATTTAAACAACCATTTCACTATAAAAATCACATATTTTTACTTAAGATTCACACGATGGAAAAGTCCCGTCTTGATTTGAATCAGCAGCAACAGTGGACGTGGCGAAAAGGACCACCTTTTGCAAATATCCACCAATCAGTGCAATTGTTCTCTTGTTGCCAGGCAGAACTCCTTGCATGGACAATCACATCAAAGGAAGACCAGAGTGAGCTATTGTAATTATGATTTTGAGTTCATAACACTTGAAATCTTAAGTTTATGTATTTTGTAGTTTAATAAGTTAAACTCACTTATATTTTTGAGTAAAGTAATATTTAGTCAAGATTACTTGATTGTTTAAGTAAAGACAACATTAGGGTTTACAGTGTATAAATTAGTTTAAGAAAAGCATTACTGATAAATAAAGTATAGTTCAAAAAAAAAAAAAAAGCTTACCCAGGGTTGAATTGGGATGCATGCAGTTCAGTCGGTTGATAAATTGAAAATGAAGTTCGTTTCCAGCTTGGCTGCTGGGCCGGCCCGCCCTTTCCTGTTTGGGGAGGTCTGTCATAGAAGTGTATTTGGTTTACCATGTGTTGCCGCATATCAAACAATTAAAAGTTAGTTAGATGGCCTCCTCTAAAGTTTTATTATCATGTGATCAAAGTTAAAATTTTCCATTCTTCCTTCCTTCCTGTCTTTCTGTGAGAAAATATGTTTTTTTGTTTTGTTTTGTTTTTTTTAAGTTGTTTGAGGGGAAATTACATTATTATATTGCAGGGCCAACACCTCTACACTGACCAGTACTGTAGATCAATAGGACATGTTAACCCCCCTTGAGGAAGCGGAAAGTGTCTGTGACCCGGTCTGCAAAACTACAAACACATTATATGCTTTACACTCAGTCTGCATTTGTAAAACAAACTTTTTGCAAATCGCTAAACACAGTTTTCTACATTACACACATCACTCAAAACTAGCAGTACCTGCGTTTCATTTAGAAAACACCGCCATTTAAATTCCACAGTCTTTTACTGATTATAGGTTAAAGGTTAATTGAAAATCAAAACTCAATGTTTTCAGAAAGAAATACATTATTTTTTACCCCTCTTGCATTTCTGTTTATAGTATAAATACCTAATTTGATCACTTAGAAATCAAAACTCAGTGTTTTGCAGAACAAAAACAATTTCACCCATGCCTTTCTGTTTATTTTTGTAAATGTATACTGAATATACATACGTCGACACCTTTATTTCTGTAGCATTTATACAATACAAATAATTTAACATATTCAAATTCTGCTGTAATGCAGCTCTAACATAAGTCAGTTCAGTGTTATTGATTCAGTTCAGCTCAATAACTGTAAAGTACATTAATTGTACAACAATTGTGCATGCATACATGTACACTGCACACTGAACAAGCAAAAGACACAATAGAGACATTTTTTCACATCCGTGTGAAGTTTATTGTGACTAATCATTTGAGGATTATGTGTAGTTACTATACAAAAACAAAATTTTTAAAATAGTTTTGAATGAAGCGTTTGCTTTTGCAAGACATGTTGACTAAACTTTTGTTTTATTCTTTAATTTATTTAAAATAGCCTGATAACCAGCATTGTTTCTTCAGGGGTGATCCGTAATGTACACAAGTTGTTTCTACACATGAAAACTCTTTGGATGTGTGTGTGTGTGATAATTATCACTTTAGAATATATTTTAAAATCAAAAGATTTACCTCAGGTGTTTAACAACCACAGGGAATGCTCATGAAAACTAATCTCTGTGTATTTTTCTCACCTAAAACACAACATTTGTTCATACCAAACAAGTACTGTTTTACACATGTTGACTATCTGATTAAGAAATGAAATGATAGTCTTTCTATTTGATAGTTTTGACTAAATTGATATTTTTAGTGTAACGTTCCATCTGTATACGATGTGGAAACAAACCTATCAATTAAGTTACACATTACAAGGCAAGGATGTCGCGGACACACTATTTTCTTTGTACGCGTCTCGAAACACGACTCCAATAAAAAAGTAAACTTGATAAATAGTTGTTTTAAGTGAGAGGTGAGTTGTTTCAAGTCGTTTTATTTTCCCCCCGCTTTCCTCTTTTAGCCTGTAAATTTGTTTGCTTTAATAAAATGGTGACTTATGGTACAGACTTAATAATGGTTTATTCAGATTGTAGAATATTGTCTGTATATTTTTGAAAAACCTTTAAAATTATTATGGATTTTAATTTTACTCGTGACAATTTAATATGACAATGTCAATAAAAGTATTTAACTGGACATCTTTGGTAATAGTTAACTTAAAGTCTGCACAATAAGAAATTCCATCCTATCTGCTTTTTTGTTTTTGTTTGTCCAGTTATGATTTGTATATCATAACTGGACTGAGTTTTCTCTGGGGACATATAGGACTTTTACATGCGGCTACTCTGCCTCTACTTCTGCATCAACAGCAGCAGCTCAAACGTATTGAAAAAAATATATAAAAGAAAGACTGAAACTGATAAGCATTTTAAGTAGTAGATCTCTGAGATATTTTATCTTATTTATAATAAATATTTTAACATCTATGTTTGAAATCACTGAAGATGATTATTTTATTATTATTATTATTATTATTTACCTATTATTATTATTATTATTATTATTATTTACCTATTTCAGGGTTGCAAGCTGTGTAATACTGTTTGTAACTAGCTCAGACATGCTCATAAAATAATAACAAGTGATTGAACCTTTTATTTTTCAAGAAACAGTTTCTGGACCTTGATGGACTTAAGCTCTCTCCTAAAGTACGTTCTTTGAAAAACAAGCTGCTTTCTTGACTTTTTTTTTTTTTTTTTTGTACTGTGGATGTTCATTTATCTGCCTTGTTGACTTTTTTTTTTGCGACTGGAGAACTCTGCCCTTGACAAAACCTGTGCCCTGTGACATCCAAAATATTCATTGTGTGCAAAAGTGAATATAAGCATTATAGGTTTCTGTAAGTGCTTGCTATTTCTTCTTAATAAATGAGGCTTAACTGCACACTTTCTGAAGGGGCATAAACCAAACAGATTAAACATTACAGATTTTCAAATAACAAATTAATTTTAAAAAATAAATCAAACTGCACATTGTCACAGTATTATTTTGTCATATTATAAGAGTAACATTTAATTCAATTTAAAATAATTACCAGCACGGCATAAAACAAGTCAAACTATATTTATAAGAGCAAATGATTTACTTAATTATATTACATCAGATTTGTAAGTAAAAATTACTCAATATAATTTAACAGGCCAAGATATATATATTAATGTACATGTGTGTAAAATGTACTTAAAAATATTTGTGCAAAAACTTGCCAAATACAATTTTTGTAAATTCTACTTATTGTTTTTCTCAATGTATTGATAAAAATATATAAAACAAAGACTGAAACAACTTATAAGCATTTTAAGTAGCAGATCTCTGAAATATTTTATCTTGTAAAACATGTATGTAATGTTAGAAATCAGTTCTTTCCATTACTTGGACATACAGTAAAAATAGGACTCTATTGCTTCTTTAAATATATAAGAATATATTTCTTTAAATATAAAAAAAAAAAAATGAGTTGAATCTTGTATAAGTTGAAAATAGCTTATTTTGCATGATCATATAATTTTGTACAGTGTACAGAGGAAGAGAGTGATAATGTCTGGGCGAGGGTGAGGAGTAGTAGGATCAGGACAATTTGGGAAGGAGAAGTAGAGGAGAGAATGTGTGCATTCTTAGCAACGTGGCAAACATCTAAAAGTGAATGAGTCATTACTTTATAGAACACATTCAACAAAATTGTAGAATGGTTTACAGTAAAAGGAAACTGAATTATACAAAAACAATGGTATTCATATTGTCTACAGGTAGAACTGCGTGTTCTACCTGCAGTTTTTAATAATGCCATCAATTGTTAGTATGTTGCTAGAGTTTTGACAGAATTATTCAATTTTGAAACGGGTTTGCTGTGTTTTGATTACATTGGTTACATTTTGAAATGTAGATTTAGTTTTTAACAAAATATCGTTTTCGGCAGAAGCTTAACTATGATGTAGACGTGTTGCTGTGTTAAGAGTTTAGAAAAAGTACTTTTAAATATTAGTAAATGCTTGATAGCAGTGTAATTTACATAGTTATTTATGACTTTCTGAAGACAACCCCACACAACAGGGGGGTGAGGACGTCCCCCAATCTGTCTTCCTTATAAACTCCACACAGTGCTCAGTTATCGCAACCAACCGGGATTTCCTAAGGTTTGACCCCTGCATCGGTGTGAACGGTTGTGCTACTGCAATGTCAAAAGTTGAAGGAATATTATCTGGTTGTTTTACTGACCTCCAAAGCCAACATTCCTGTTTGTCTGAGCCTGACACATACCTCGCTTCTTCTACTCGCATTTTGAGGGATCAGACCCAAAAACCCAAACTTCAGAGCGTTGACGCACAAGGCCTGGACAATTGTGGACAAAAGACTCATTCACAGGAGATTCCAGGAACTATTAGAATCTTTCCGCATCGAATAGGGAACAAAGTTTACCGTGCACAAAGTTGAGTTCTGAAGAAGACGCCTTCAACGCTGCGGATTTGTGGAATGGCTATGCAAAAGCTGATGGGGAGCGACTGCCCGTTGAGTTCTGGCGATGCTGTGCAGAAGCAACCGGTGGTGTGCAGATGCACCAATAATTGTCATGTAAAAAATATGTTAGGAGGTATGTTTAAAGATCTTTACCGAAGCCAGATGGTTGACTTGATGCATAAGATTATCAATGCCACCTGCAAACAGGATAATGACTGCTCGGGGGATACCAAACAAGTAAAAAATCTCAAAAATGAAATGGACGACATAAGAGACCTGACAAATTCATTGCCTGATGTGACGAGCATGTTTATTAGCAAAGAGCCTATCTGTGTAATCCTCAGAAAAGTTCTGGATGTGATGTGTGATTGTAGCGACGAATTAGGAGTTACCGAAGTACTCTGTATGTGTACATTTGTAACAGATCTATGTATATCACTGGTGTGGAAAAATGAGAACACTGACATTGATGAAATAGTTGAAACAACGGTCGACTACATACTAGACCAAAACATGATAGCATGCAGAGATTTTCTTTTCTGGCTAGACCGTCTGTAATATCATTTGTATTGTTTTACTTTATGTATGTAATGCCAATCTATCATTTTCTTCACTACTTCAATGTATGAAAGTATATTCAACAATATATTGTTGAAATAAAATGCTGAATCACTTAACTTGATGTTATGATTGTGTCTGAGTATTCTTTCCCATTCCAAAAATATATTTACGGTAATATAAATACTAAATATAAATATAAATGTAAATGACTCAAGCGAATGCGACAGTTTAAAGCATCGTTTTATTAAATCAGCCAAATGCTGTAGCCTACTGGATCAATGAGTAACACAGCTAAATGCAGGAAGCACAAATGTGATGTCTTCAAAAATGAAAGTGGTAAAACACTGTGTTTCAGAAAAAAAACGAACAAAATCCCCAAAATATTAAATTGGTCTGGTCAGTCTACCGCTATGAAAAACTTTGCGGGTTATGTGTGCACGAGGCCAAGAACGGTATCGCGGTTAAAGTCAAGATATCTAACCTCCAATTTTGTTGAATGTGTTCTATAAAGTAATGACTCATTCACTTTTAGATGTTTGCCACGTTGCCAAGAATGCACACATTCTCTCCTCTAACTCTCCTTTCCCCACTGTCCTGATCCTACTACTCCTCACCCTCGCCCAGACATTATCACTCTCTTTCTCTGTACACTGTAAAAAATTATATGATCATGCAAAATAAGCTATTTTCAACTTATACAAGATTCAACTCATTTTTTTTTTTTTATATTTAAAGAAATATATTCTTAAATATTTAAAGAAGCAATAGAGTCCTATTTTTACTGTATGTCCAAGTAATGGAAAGAACTGATTTCTAACACTACATACATGTTTTACAAGACAAAATATTTCAGAGATCTGCTATTTAAAATGCTTATAAGTTGTTTCAGTCTTTGTTTTATATATTTTTATCAATACACTGAGAAAAACAATAAGTAGAATTTACAAAAAAATTATTTGGCAAATTTTTGCACGAATATTTTTAAAGTACATTTTACACACATGTAAATTAATACTTACAAATCTGATGTAATATAATTAAGTAAATCATTTGCTCTTTTAAATACGTTTGACTTGTTTTATGCCGTGCTGGTAATTATTTAAAATTTTAAATGTTACTCTTATAATATGACAAAATAATACTGTGACAATGTGCAGTTTGATTTATTTTTTTAATTAATTTGTTATTTGAAAATCTGTAATGTTTAATCTGTTTGGTCTATGCCCTTCAGAAAGTGTGCAGTTAAGCCTCATTAATTAAGAAGAAATAGCAAGCACTTACAGAAACCTATAATGCTTATATTCACTTTAAAGGTTTAAACAGCTTGAGCAATGATAAACATCCGCATTCAGTGACATATTAAACATATTAGAACTCTAAAATGAGAGAACACCTAGAGTTCACTAACATGACAGCAGATTCTAGGAAACATAGCTGGGTTTTTCTGGACAAAGTGTAAGAAAAAAACACACACACACACACACACACACACACAACACCCCAATACAGCTAAAACTAAATGCTCATTTTCTTGGTCTGGTTTTCTTGGTCATAGTCAAAAACTTTATGGTTTATATGTATACTCACAGCGGTGTGCCGATGCCAGGAACACGATCACTGGTAATAACAAACATTGTTTGCTATAAACTAGAATCCAGACTCTAATGTGACTGTGACATTCTGTAGATTATCTCTTCACTAGCATTTGGTAACAACTGAAATGAACCGATGCTAATATTTAAGCTGAACATATATTTAAAATTGTAAAAAATCAAGAGTTGTTAAACAATTTTGGTATTCTGCTGATTATTGAAGAATTATTGAGACAGATATGACGACACACTGTAGTGTAGTTGGGCCTGTTTCATGGATCAAACCTAAAGGCAGGAAAAGAGGAAAGCGGGGGGAAAATAAAACGACTTGAAACAACTCACCTCTCACTAAAAATAACTATTTATCAAGTTTACTTTTTTATTGGAGTCGTGTTTCGAGACGCGTACAAAGAAAATAGTGTGTCCGCGACATCCTTGCCTTGTAATGTGTAACTTAATTGATAGGTTTGTTTTGTTTTCCACATCGTATACAGATGGAACGTTACACCAAAAATATCAATTTAGTCAAAACTATCAAATAGAAAGACTATCATTTCATTTCTTAATCAGATAGTCAACATGTGTAAAACAGTACTTGTTTGGTATGAACAAATGTTGTGTTTTAGGTGAGAAAAATACACAGAGATTAGTTTTCATGAGCATTCCCTGTGGTTGTTAAACACCTGAGGTAAATCTTTTGATTTTAAAATATGTTCTAAAGTGATAATTATCACACACACATCCAAAGAGTTTTCATGTGTAGAAACAACTTGTGTACATTACGGATCACCCCTGAAGAAACAATGCTGGTTATTAGGCTATTTTAAATAAATTAAAGAATAAAACAAAAGTTTAGTCAACATGTCTTGCAAAAGCAAACGCTTCATTCAAAACTCTTCTAAAAATTGTGTTTTTGTATAGTAACTACACATAATCCTCAAATGATTAGTCACAATAAACTTCACACGGATGTGAAAAAATGTCTCTATTGTGTCTTTTGCTTGTTCAGTGTGCAGTGTACATGTATGCATGCACAATTGTTGTACAATTAATGTACTTTACAGTTATTGAGCTGAACTGAATCAATAACACTGAACTGACTTATGTTAGAGCTGCATTACAGCAGAATTTGAATATGTTAAACTATTTGTATTGTATAAGTGCTACAGAAATAAAGGTGTCGACGTATGTATATTCAGTATACATTTACAAAAATAAACAGAAAGGCATGGGTGAAATTGTTTTTGTTCTGCAAAACACTGAGTTTTGATTTCTAAGTGATCAAATTAGGTATTTATACTATAAACAGAAATGCAAGAGGGGTAAAAAATAATGTATTTCTTTCTGAAAACATTGAGTTTTGATTTTCAATTAACCTTTAACCTATAATCAGTAAAAGACTGTGGAATTTATAGCGGTGTTTTCTAAATGAAATGTAGAAAACTGTTTGTTTTACAAATGCAGACTGAGTGTAAAGCATATAATGTGTTTGTAGTTTTGCAGACCGGGTCACAGACACTTTCCGCTTCCTCAAGGGGGGTTAACATGTCCTATTGATCTACAGTACTGGTCAGTGTAGAGGTGTTGGCCCTGCAATATAATAATGTAATTTCCCCTCAAACAACTTAAAAAAACAAAACAAAACAACAAAACATCTTTTCTCACAGAAAGACAGGAAGGAAGGAAGAATGGAACATTTTAACTTTGATCACATGATAATAAAACTTTAGAGGAGGCCATCTGACTAACTTTTAATTGTTTGATATGCGGCAACACATGGTAAACCAAATACACTTCTATGACAGACCTCCCCAAACAGGAAAGGGCGGGCCGGCCCAGCAGCCAAGCTGGAAACGAACTTTATTTTCAATTTATCAACCGACTGAACTGCATGCATCCCAATTCAACTCTGGGTAAGCTTTTTTTTTTTTTTTGAACTATACTTTATTTATCAGTAATGCTTTTCTTAAACTAATTTATACACTGTAAACCCTAATGTTGTCTTTACATAAACAATCAAGTAATCTTGACTAAATATTACTTTACTCAAAAATATAAGTGAGTTTAACTTATTAAACTACAAAATACACAAACTTAAGATTTCAAGTGTTATGAACTCAAAATCATAATTACAATAGCTCACTCTGGTCTTCCTTTGATGTGATTGTCCATGCAAGGAGTTCTGCCTGGCAACAAGAGAACAATTGCACTGATTGGTGGATATTTGCAAAAGGTGGTCCTTTTCGCCACGTCCACTGTTGCTGCTGATTCAAATCAAGACGGGACTTTTCCATCGTGTGAATCTTAAGTAAAAATATGTGATTTTTAATAGTGAAATGGTTGTTTAAATCTTAATGGTGCGTTGCTATAGTAAAACAGATCGCTGCCATGATTACAAATGTGAAACTTTGCTAACTAATGTAGCCATTAATTAACTATATTTTTATTGAT
The DNA here is from genome assembly GCA_039654625.1 of Rhinogobio ventralis. Lineage (NCBI taxonomy): Eukaryota > Metazoa > Chordata > Actinopteri > Cypriniformes > Gobionidae > Rhinogobio > Rhinogobio ventralis. The sequence goes on from CM077198.1 coordinate 5,464,098, forward strand.
GGGTTTGTGATGGTATAACTGAGATATCAAATGATTCTTTATTTGATTTGCAATATTGAAACATATTAGTTAATTTGCTTAACCATAGTGTAATCGTGTGTTTCTGTGAGAAAGAACATTCAACTATTTCTGAGGCCAGTTAGTGATGTTGTCCCTTCAAAATAATAACGATATTTTCATCATTTTGTTGACCGTATGTTTGAGAAATCAGCGTGTACTGATGTCAATGGACGGGATGCCCTCAAGCTGAAGCTAGTCTTTGGCAAACCAGCTTTTTGGTTTAGAAAAATGTTTGTCTCATTGTTGCAGACTTGTGTCAGCATTGTTAGTATTGTCGGCTCAGTACATATTAGTATCATTTTTTTTTTTTTTACTCCATTATCCATTAATGAAGAATAAAAGTATGTTTAAATTAAGTGCATACAGTCCATTGATATAGTTAGTAGTTGTGGTTGTAACCCAGTTACATTACCATTACAGTATAATATGTACTGTATTTCATTAGTATTGTGAAATTTTTGTCAGAGACATAGAATATGTTGTTCAGTATGTTTTATTTCAGCTCAGCATGATTGCCCAAAGCTTAAACAGTCAAATGTAATAAGAACTTAGTTATTGCTACATTTACATGCTCACTACATATGAACATAAGTGTCAGGCTAAAAAGTGTGATGTTTAAATTAAGTGCACAGAGTTCTACAATTTCTGTAGCACATTAGTTGATGCAGGATATTGTTATTACTGTTACTACCTTTACAGTGCTGTACAGTGTGGTTGTGGCCCAATTCCATTACAGCAGTACTGTAATGTCGTTTCATTTAAGTCAATAAAGACATTCAATATGCTGTTCAGTATGTTTTTTGTTGTTGTTGTTGTTGTTTTGGTATGTTTGCACAAAGCTTACAGTCCAAAATAAGAACTTTTAACAAGATGAGAAAATGGAGAGACTTTTTAATGTTTAATGTTTTGTTATGTTGGTATTTAAAAGCTTGTGTTATGTTATAGTGTTTTGGAGGTTTAAGTGTAGAGTATGTGCTTGGGGTGAGGACCTGCTAATAACTATTAAAGTTGTTTTAATAATAGAAAAACAACTACTTTGGGCATGTAACTAAACCATCTTCTGGCTAGCATTTGTAAATGTTGTAAAAATTGTATTTCACTAAATAAAAATAATCAATTAAACTGGATTACTTGTTCTGTTTTTGTTTGATATTCATTTTAGAATAATTGAACTTAATTGTTTTGGACAAAATTAAGCATGTTAACCTGATTTAACTAAATGACATTGAATTAACCTTATGTAAAAAGTGTTATTTAAGTGTACTGAAATAAACAATGTTAATTAAATTCAACATAACCCAGTTACGTGGAACCTGTTGACATAAAAAAGTTAAGCAAATCAAACTTAATAGTTTAAGTGCATTATATAAACATGAGCACCAAGTTAAGTGAACTTAAATATACAAGTTTTGGGAGACATACAAATATACTTGTTAGTATACTATATAGTTTACTCAAATCAATTGAGTTCAATCAACATGCATGCTCTCTTAACCCCTAGATTAAAATATTATTTAATCTTATTTCATATATTTACTTTATCTACTTTATTTATCAATAATGTTGTTATTAAACTCATTGTTTGGCTCATACAGATACAGGGGTCTCTTTTAGCCTAACATATAATTTATTTAATATATATTTACTATTTTATATACTTTGTTCATCCTTGTTACTTTTCTTAAACTCATTTGTTTGTCTCATTCAAAGACATTATCTCTCTCTCTTAAGCCTAACATATAATTTATTTAATATATATTTACTATTTTATATACTTTATTTATCAGTAATGGTGTTCTTAAACACATTGTTTGGCTCATACAGATACAGGGTCTCTTCAGCCTAACATATAATTTATTTAATATATATTTACTATTTTATATACTTTATTCAGTCCTTGTTACTTTTCTTAAACTCATTTGTATTGTTTCATTCACAGACAAATGCCTGGATGTTGCGAATGCTGAAGTCAACACATGGTCTGCAAACGTGCCCTGAAATCAGAGCTCAAATATACAGTGTCAAATACAGACACCCCTGCACATTCCCTTCCTGATCACATAAAAAATATATGGCCCCCTGTAAGTAAACACAAACACCCCTGAACATTTCCTTCCTGATCACAAAAAAAATATATTGCCCCCCTAAATAAACACAAACACCCACCTTTGGAAACGGAACCTATACCTGCTGAACTCATACAAAGGTCATAACATTTTATGACTTCCGGAAATAGAGGTCAAACATCTGGTATGGTCATTATAGTCGTAAATCAATATTTTATTGGGGGGCAATAAATCAAAGTGACAGGAGCTCCGTCTTATTACTCTCTGACGGTTACCTTCTGGTTGGGTTTCGAGGGGTGGAGTCACCTGGCCGGCGTAACTGACAGTGGCCGTGTGTGAATCTCGGGTACCTCTGTCCTCGTACGCAGCCGACATCAGCAATTTGGGCACTCCAGGGAGAAGTCAACGAGTCCAGCTGACCACTAGGGCGATTTTGGTTAATTACTCTGATCCACCCATTTGGACTCCAAAGGGGCCTCAAAGGAAACCCAATTTTTGACCCTGCAGACTGGCTGTTGACCCGCCTTACCTGAGTGCTGCCCAGGTGTGCTAAGAGTCACAAGCTGTTTGAGTGGGCGCACCGTGGTAGCAAGGGGACGAGGATCCGGGGACACCGCAGTTGAGTGCCCAGGGACCGCCGGTGAGACTGACTTCACCGCTGATTCTCCCCTGAGTATTAAATCAGGTAAAAGCCCATTCACTTATTGCAAGCCATAGAATATACATATTCCCTGGTCATTTAAGTGTTTGGCCCAACCTTCCTGTCTTAAGCCATACCATCCCCCTAGGTTTTATAGATCAACAGCGCCTCCCACTCGCTTGGCCCTGTCATAAACCCTAGCATTGGTATTAAGCTGAGACCTTTTCCCTCTCTATCTCTTTTTGTGTTCTCATTTTTGTTTCATTTTTTTTATTTTCATGCCTTTTCTTTTAGTTATTTTCGGTTATTTTGTTTTGTTCTATTTGCTTTCCTTTAATTTTGTTTTCTTCCAGTTCACCTAAAGACAGAACCTGTGAGAGCCATCAAGGAAAGCTGAATAATAGATTGACGACCCAGCAGCCAGTGTCAGTAAATGACCCAGTAGGCTACCACACTGTCAAAATTGTTATTTAGATCCGACACTTACCCACACAAATCGGCCCCACCTGGCTGCTCACGGCCAAGACAATAGGTGCCCGGCCTAGATTTCACTAACTGTCTGAACCAGTTAGCCAAAATTACACACACAAATTAAATAGTCACATATTGCTATAGCTCGCTAAAACCCTATACGGACTTGCATTGGCCTCTTTGTGGTGTCTTTCTCTTGCCTACAGCCCAGTATGTCCCGTTCATCCAGCCCCACTGACCACTGGGATCATGCCGAGACCTGGTTGACCGCCATGACGACTGCGTTCCTGCCTAAAGCCGCCGGTGACCTGCAGCACCTGAGCCAAGAACAGCTGGACGACGACTTGAACCGGCTGATGGCCCACGATCCAACCCAAAGTCACAGCCACAAGGAATGGGCCAAGATCGTCGGGGGCCTCGCTCACAACCTCATCGCCCAGGCACGACTCAGCGAAAAGAGCAACATCCACCTGGAGCAAGAAGCAGCAGCACTGAAGCTCCAGGCTGAGGAGGCCCGGAGGAACCAGGCGTCTAGATCAACTACTCCTCAAGGCCCAGGACCGGCGCGAGACAGAGGATGAAACGGACCCACAGCTTCAGGAGGAAATGGAGAGACTTCAAAATGCCCTGGCAGACCTTCGTGTAGATACAGAGCACAGAGAGCAGTTGGAGAGAGAATCCCAAGAGGAACTAAGGGAAAAACTCCAACAAGGTGAAGCTCTCCTAGCAAGAGCAGAAATTGAACTGAAAGAAAGGGACGGCAAGGCCAAAGCCTGTGAAAACCACTTGCAAGCGGCCCGTGCCCAGATCCATGATTTGGTTCAACAAAAAGACTATTTAAAAGAAGAACTTGAAGCTGTTCACAGAGAACTTAAGTACGCTTACAGACTGCAGAGTGACCAGCAAGGGGAAACACACAGCACAGAGTTTCCCCTGACAAGTGGGCCTATGCCTCCCCATCAAGAGTTCCGAGCTCAAAAGGAGGGTGAAAGCACACTGCTCAAGATGTCACCAGCCAGTTTCCAAGAGCCCCCATCAGCAGCAAAGGGGTGGGAGCCCACCCGGAAAATCTGTGCCCCCAGTCACGCCATGGCTCCCCAAGAACTCTACAAGCTGGCCAGAAACATCCCAACTTTCACCCCAAACCCTGCAGGACATAGACTTTCACCTGCAAACTATGGCTAATGTGACCACATGGGACAGACTTTATCTCCTTCAAGGTACGTCAAGCCGTGAGGTGCGGAGTTTCCTCGATCGGCAACCCGAGACTGTCAAATCAGACCACCAGCAGCTGCGTCAGGCCCTGATTAGAGAGTTTTCGGACCCTGACTCAGACCAAGGGATCATCAGCGCCATGGACTTGAGACAGGGCCGACTGGAAACCCCACAGGCCTACTACAACAGACTCCGACAGGCCTACTTTGGAGCACAAAACGAGCCAGGTATGGAGGAAGACTTCAACTTCAGAACTCTATTCCTTCGAAATCTGCATCCAACAGTAAGCCATCACTTGGGAGTCCTGGCCTGCCCACGTAGCATGTCCACCCGACAGCTACGGGACTTAGCCCATAAAGCTTATGCCAAGCAAAAGACTGCTTCTGAAAAGACTGTGAGAAATCCAACAATTTGCCCCGTCTCTGACCACCGTTCAGAGCTGGCTCTAGAGGGCGCCCAGCAACACCACAGTGACAGACTTTTTAACAGAGAGTCAAGACCGTTCCAAGCCAGCAGAGAGCAGCACAACCGGGATGGTGCCTGTCCTAAGCACCAGACCGGGCGCTCTGAAAGATTCTGGGACAAGCCACGTCCGTCTAACCACCCAAAGGGTGGAGCCACGTGGGATGCCAGCCGGCGGCCCAGAAATGGACGACCTTCATCGGCCAGAGCATCCAGCCCAGACGGCCAGCAGCAGAACGGCTCGTGACACGCCCCGAGCAAACTCAAGTCTGAGCTACCACCAGAGCAAAACAGTGCAGCTTCGTCTGAGTCAGCAGAGATCCTGAGGATTCTGAAAGAACTCATTCAGAAGAAACCTCGCGAGGGAGACAAGAAGGACAGGCCAGACTCCTTATGACTAAGTGTAAGGCCTGCACCCAACATCTTTCCTGACTGCCCTCCGACTAAACCAAGCACCCAAAGCACTGCGCACCAGTCACAGTCCACAGAACCAGACACCTCATCACCAAGTGACAGCGTCGCCCAATCACCTCAGCTGACAGCTGCACTTCCTGATCAACACAACGCAAGTCATCACGCCAACAACCAAAATCCCAAGGTACCAGAGAGTGCTGTTTTGGTTGTCTGCCTCCCTAATGAGCCACATAATACCATCCCTAACTGCTTACCGATCACCACACAAACCCCAGAGCCGAGACTCCTGGGAAACCTGATCGGAAAGGGAGTGGTCAGAAAACTATATCTAGCCATCACATTGGAGAATGAGGTGAGACTTGAAGCCCTGGTCGACACAGGAGCTGATCTCACTTTAATGTCATCTCAACTCTTTGACAGACTCCGAATTGAAGCTAAGAGACAAAATCGAACTTTGAAATCCCAAAAATGTGAGCTAAATGTGCAGTCATACAGCCTAAATGAGATCCAACTTGAACGGATCGCTCAATTTGGGCTCAAGTGCGATAACCTCTGCCTCTCCAGCCGCCCAGATCACCTGAGCCAGACTGTCAGGCCACAGAGGTGATGAGAACTCAGACATCAGTCTAGCACTGTTCAAAGCCCTCATGGAAGACACACCAGACCTTCCATCTGCCAGCAAGCGCACCCGCTTCCCTTTGGACTCCTGCCTATCAACCATGGTAACTGCCAAGGGCATCTGTGCTTTGAACTTGAAATGGAATGACCGGTGCCTCACTCACTACTTCCAGACCCGCCGCATAATGTCTACATCCTGTTCAACAACTGCACGGCAATGGACATCAGGCTATCCAAGGCCTACCGCCTGGGATGGCTAGTGAGTCACGACTTCCAACCACCCTATTACTACGTCTGAATTCACTGCTGCCTCAGGCCTCAGACGACTGCATGACGTCAAACACATGCTGCGTGTGAAAGACAGGGGGGTCATGCTAATGTATGCCCACGACGCACCATGTGCCGGACATCACGGTACCAGAGCCACTTACGAGACACTGAAACAAGTGGCATACTGGCCGGGCATGCAGCAAGACGTGGCAGAATATGTCAGAGAGTGCCTGGATTGCTGCCAATTCCAACCAGCAAACTCAAACTATAGAGCCCCACTGCAATGCAGAGGAGTCACATTCCCATGGTCAGACCTCCAAATAGACTGGGTAGGACCCCTGCCCAGATGGACGAGGGGCAACAAATATTTCCTCACAGCTGTGTGCCAGTTCACCAAGTGGGTAGAGTGTCTTCCAGCACCAAACGACACTGCCCAGACCACGGCATACCTCCTGATGAAACACATCTTCTCCAGGTTCGGACTGCCACTTAAAGTGAACTCGGACAGAGGGACTGACTTTACAGCTGAGATCATGCAGCAGAGTTGGAAACTCCTGGGAGTACAAGCTCAACTGCCCATCAGCCACCATTCCATCTCGTCCAGCCAAGTGGAATGAACAAGTCGAACTGTAGTCAGCATGCTGAGAAAGTATGTGTCTGCCAACCAGCAAGACTCAGATGGAAGTCTTTTTGTGCTCATGGCCATCAGCATGACCGCATGAATCAACTTGTATGTTTCCCTTTGAACTAATGACTGGGCGGCAAATGACACTGCCGCTGCACCTGCTGTATCAAACGGGAGACTCCAGCCTTGTCACAGCCTACACCACTCACCAGTATCTTGATGAACTACACCGGCACCTGAGAGCAACCTTTGCTTTCGCCCAGCAACAACTTCAAAAGAGTGCTGAAGGCCGGAAAGCATATTATGACTGGAAAGCATCACACCAGGAACTGGACGTAGGCGACAGGGTCTGGTATTATAGCTTTGTCCAGCCGCCCAGGACAGCCTCCCATCGGCTGTCAAAGAAATTCCTGCCTCACTGGAGAGGCCCTTATGAGATTGTGGACAAACTCTCTCCGGTCGCGTATCGAATCAAACTGAGCCGGGGGCAGAAAGAGCCAATTTTCAAATGGGTCCACCGCAATCAAGTCAAAAGACATGTGGCTACGGGCAGAGAAAGACAGGGAGGAGCCAATGCAAGCTAAACTCAGTTGCAGACCTCACAGCAAAAAGACTGTCCTGACCAACCAAGGACATCCCTCGCTGATCGACCACTTCTCTCCCCATCTCTCTTTTTCACTCTCTCTCTTTCCTGTACCAGGATGCTGCTGTGGCTCACTGTCCTGTGCCTCCAGTTCACCAGAGAACGACTGCAACCAGATATCCTGTCACCAGGTCCAGCATCAGGCATTGTACTTAGGGAACAACCTGGACTCCTGATCACCAACTGCAGGACCCACACCCAGAAAGTATATGTTCGACTCGACCCTTGCAACGTCTACCAAGCACACTATCCTTGCGCTGTCACACAGTATAGCTGGGCAGGTGCACGGTGGACAGAGGATGCCCTAACTCACGCAGAAGCTGACATCCTCCACCTCGATGATCTGGCATTGTACCATCTCCCAAGTGAAGAGTACTGGTCAGAAATCCCATCCTTCTTCAAGAATCACAACTTCACTCTAGATCCGGAACTGGAACTGAAGATTGAGGAAAGGGGGTCCCAGCTAATTGACATAACTCCCATCGACACGGCCCTCCAAACACTGTCCCGGCTGCCCATCCTGACCAACTCCCCTGTGGTCCAAGCTTGGACTGCCGCCGACACAGCTCTTTGCCTCTCTACGGCATTAGGCTACACCCTGACACTGGGCCTGGCCTTCATCCTGTTCAAGAGGGTCCACGAGATGCGAGAGTCCATGACCAAGAACATGGTCGCTCTCCCCCTAGGTTTCAAACGAAATCCACGGAAAAGAGGTACCAAAACAGATACCATGCAAAACCTCATCGAGATGGACTTTCAGGCTGAGAACAATTAGAAACCACCTGCCACCCGACCATCATGATCCACCTGCCATCCGACCATCATGACTGTCGTCCGACGATGTCACACGGACTTCGTCAGACGAAAAGGGGGACTGTAGCATCTGGAGTCTCTCTGGACAGAATCAAAGATGAGTCGATTCCACTATAAACGTCAGAAAGCTTTTAGCCGCATATAAATTAGGTTCTGGTACTGAGGAATCTGAGGAAGATGGCATCGTGGACAGTTTTGTGGCTTGGCCGAGGTAGAACAGACAACACCATTAGAATCCTGTGAGAACTTCAATCAGGACACAATCTCTCCCCCTATCAACACATGTCCCCCCCCCCCCCCCCCACTCAAAAAGATAGGGGCCTAGACACACAGGCTCCTTCCAATACACAGACACAAAAAATGTTTTTATGTAACTTTAATTAAACTATCCCAGAATGTTTATGATGATCCCTGTGTGTACGCGTGCTCCCTATGTCATGCCAACATAGTCATGATGTATGAACAATGTAAAGTCATTTAAAATGCTTGTATTCATGTGTAAGAATGTATCTCTGCTCTAATATCTCCCAGCCATACTGTGTTTGATATCTAAATATTCCTCTCTCTTTCTCTTAACCAATGGTGCACAGTAGGTGATTATGAAATGCATCACATTATGTTTACCCCCCCCTTTGGAGTAGAAATGTACCAAGTATGACACCATCATAAATTAGGCAAATGAAGTCATAAACAGAGACAAAGAAAGTGTTCTCCCGCCTAAAACTCCCACATTTGATTGGTCATTTCAGAAAAGATGGGCGTATGTTAATGTTTCTTTAAAAGACAATAACACTAGCATATCTTTGCTCAGTCGGTGCAGTCGATAAACAAACTTCTTATCATCTCGGCTCGTCCCCTGGCCAGGCGGCTTCGGCCCTGGCTTGGTCGGCTCAGTCACGTGGGTTGGTTCCTTTGAAGTCGCCACCTCAGCGTGCTCCATCTCAGCGCTCAGTCATCTTCCAAAAACTCAGACGAGACAATCTTCTTTTCCTCCCCTTTTCGGCATTCGCTCCAACCACCTTCAAACTTCCCGCGGATCGAGAACGCTCTGGAAGGACCAAAAGAGAACACGCTCCAGCTCAAAGAACGCTCTGAGAAGACTCATGCACATTCTTTATACTCAGCACAAAACAACCAATGCAAGTATAAATTCCATCGAAATGTAGTTGTGTTTTAAGATGTGTACCCCTGTTTAAGGTGATATTATTCATTGCTGGCTCTCGGTGGTTATGTTTGTGAAATTGCCATTCCTGAACCTTTCCTTCCTCTCTTTCGTTCTCTTCTTTTCATTCTCTTTCGTTACTATTCGTTGTTCTGTATATACATGTATTCTTTGTTTAGTCGTATGTATTCGTAGTATCAATTATTAAAACCATTGTATCCACGTTCGATTGTCATTGTTGCCGCTCACAAAGCATGGTCACTTTAATGTTCCGATCTAGCTACGAGCTCTCAAGTATCTTTGAATACTTTAATTAATATCCTAATAATTCGGAAAGTTTATTCTTCGTTACCAGAAGGATAACCTTCCCGAAGATTTGATAAGAAAGAATAAAACTTTGTGAGAGTTGATAAACGATTGTACTGTTCGTTCGTTAAATGAATGGATCAGATGAATTTTGAATTAATTCTAATTCAAAGATTATTCTGTAATGATTTAATATATATTCACAGTTAATTGCAACCCATGGTTGTTAACCATATATATATTGCATAAATACCTAGGTTAGGTATTTCCCTTTTTGGGTGATTTGGAGATTTATAATTTAATCATAACCCGTTGCGATTAGTTATAAATAATTAAATATTAATAACCATAATTCCCTATTTAGCTAATTTAATTTATTATTATTATATGTAGCCGAGTCGCTAAAGCAGTCTTCCCCATGATTGTGTAGCCTACAGAACTAGACTGAGAGACCATTTAAAGGCCTTTGCAGGTGTTTTGAGTTATTCTAATATTCTAATTTTCTGAGATACTGAATTTGAGATTTTAGTTGTCAGTTATAATCATCTAAATTAAAAATAAATAAACATATGAAATATATCAGTCTGTGTGTAATGAATGAATATAATATACAAGTTTCACTTTTTGAATGGAATTAGTGAAATAAATCAACTTTTTGATGATATTCTAATTATATGACCAGCACCTGTATATACTATATATATACATAATTCAAGTTATTTCATATCTGATTTTCATATAAATTATCACTCTCTTGAATTTGTGAAAGAAGAAAGAAAATGCTTAGGCTGTTTTTGTGGGTAAAGTCCCTTAAACTTAGCAAGCAAAAACAGTTTTTCAATCTCTTTTCATCACCATCATTGTAAATAGACATTTTAACCATCTGGTGTGACATGCTGGATTTCACCAGTCTCTGTACTGAGCTGGAAATACACTGGAATATAGATTGCAGACACATCAATATCAGTACTACTATTGCAAAGATTGGCAACACAGTATCCAATAACCAATATCCCCATCCTTTCGGATTTGTTAACCACCCAAACCATTATTCGTCAGCTTTCTCAGGTTCTCTTACGGCTATTCTCATAAAGTTCGTTGTCATCCTGCTGATTGTCACTGTACAGTTCTCTGTGGTTTCATTCTCATCTTTTCACAGTGACTGTTGCCTGTGATCTCACCACTCTGAAGGGTTAGTGACGTTTTGTGAACTGATAACTGCACCTGTTGTTTAAACAGGATTTCGGCATACACTGACATGTGCCTCTGGCTCCTTTCCTCTCTGTTCCTCCTCCTCCTCGATCGCTGGTGGGACTCTCCTGAACCCACATCACCCTCTCAGCTACCTTCACAGCTGTATGAGTCTCCTGCAACAGAAAAAATCCTAGCCACCTTTCCGCCTTCCAGCTCTTCCGTCTGTAGTCCCGTATCACCACGAAATCGCTTGGCTTGATGTCGTATAAAGGAGCATCAGCTGGTTTCCCCTGCCTTTACCTACACACAGACCTTAGATAACAGAGAAGACATTTCTTTACAGTAATTCAACATATCGTGTTCGCATATCTCTGTGGACGGAAGCTGTTGGTTACCCCCTTCCATTCCCATGAATGGTGGTCTTCCAAAAAAATCTCAAACGGGCTCAGATTTGCTCTAGGCCTTTTCTCGTTCTCATGTACATCAATACGCATCAAGATGATACAATTTTCAGCGAATGCTGTAAACCACGAATCTTTCATTTACCATTCCCCCTTTGGCTGCATGCAGCCATTTAGCATAATGAGCGAAAAAATCGTCGGGGGAACCAAGGCTTGTCATCACCACTTGTCCAGACGCCATTTTGCACTGTTCCCATCGCTGCTTTTCTGGCCTTGAGTCAAAAGACTGCATAGTCTGTAAAGAAGACAAAGCATTCGTGTTTATTTCAGATACTAAAAGACATTCTGGTTCTTTTGTCTGCTGCGCTGCCGCGGCCTTCGCAGCAGCGTCTGCTCTCACGTTTCCTGTTGAAATAAAATCTTTGTTGTTAGTATGAGCTGCGCATTTACAGATAGCAACCTGGCCAGGCAAGAGAATTGTGTCTAGCAGATTAGACACAAGAGAAGCATTCAGAATTGGGCCTCCATCAGATTAAAAATAAATAAATAAATAATTTCTGTGTTTCAACAGCGCCCCAAAATCATGTGCAACTCCGAACGCATAAAGCAAATCTGTGTAGATTGTAACACTTTTACCCTCCATCAGCTTGCATGCTTCTGTCAGGGCTACAAGCTCCAGTCCTAACCAGAAAGTTTCCCAAAACATACTGAAAATATCCTATAAAATGAAAGACAAATCCATATTTCATATCTGGAAGCTGGGCTAAGTGAGCAAGCATTGTTACTCCACTCCTGTCATATTAGGGGTGTGTGATACCTCCAAAATCCAAAACACCCGACAACTTGTCGCTATCAAGTGTTTAGCGACACATCACACATCCCTAGTCCAGACCCTCAGTCACTCGTCAGAGACCAACTACATAAAACATCCTTCAGTTTTACAGTCTACATACATATAGCATGTACCACCTTAATTACATCCTATACCTTTCGAAAATAAAAGAAAACATTCATATCATCCATCTCAATCATTATTTCCACCAAAACATAGACTTACTCAAGAACCCTTTTGTTAAACGTACTATTTCCAACAGACCCATTTTCAATCATCAAAGCCCACATCATATTTAACTTCAATCAGCTCGTTCACTCATCTTTATCTTGTGACATTATGCTTAATCATACCCAATTCTTTATCAAAATCACTTTTCAGGTGATGTTATCAGTAAAACATTCAAAATCAATTAATTAGGATTTCCTTTAAAGTACATTTTTCTTTAAATGTCTTGTCCATTAAAACTCTTTAAGCGTAAAATGACAAAAGTCTTAAACCTCTTAATTCATGTCATTTGGCAGTGATACTGTAGCGACTCGGCTGCATATAATAATAATAAATTAAATTAGCTCAATAGGGAATTAATGTTTAATTATTTATAACTAATCGCAACGGGTTATGATTAAATTATAAATCTCCAAATCACCCAAAAAGGGAAATACCTAACCTAGGTATTTATGCAATATATATATATAGTTAACGACAATGGGTTGCAATTAACTACGAATATATATTAAATCATTACAGAATAACCTTTGAATTAGAATTAATTCAAAATTCATCTGATCCGTTCATTTAATGAACGAACAGTACTACAATCTTTTATCAATTCTCACAAAGTTTTATTCTTTCTTATCAAATCTTCGGGAAGGTTATCCTTCTGGTCACGAAGAATAAACTTTCCGAACTATTAGGATATTAATTAAAGTATTCAAAGATACTTATGAGAGCTCGTAGCTAGATCTGAACATTAAAGTGACCATGTCTTGTGAGCGGCAACAATGACAATCGAACGTGGATACAATGGTTTTAATAATTGATACTACGAATACATACGACTAATATCATAATATCACCTTAAACAGGGGTACACATCTTAAAACGCATCTACATTTCGATGGAATTTATACTTGCATGGGTTGTTTGTGCTGAGTATAAAGAATGCGTGTGAGTCTTCTCAGAGCGTTCTTTGAGCTGGAGCGTGTTCTCTTTTGGTCCTTCCGGAGCGTTCTCGATCCGCGGGAAGTTTGAAGATGGTTGGAGCGAATGCCGAAAAGGGGAGGAAAAGAAGATTGTCTCGTCTGAGTTTTAGAAGACGACTGAGCACTGAGATGGAGCGCGCTGAGATGGCGCACGTTGCCTGTCCGCCTGGCTGCGGATCGCGCCGACTTCAAAGGAACCAACACACGTGACTGAGCCGCCAAGCCAGGGCCGAAGCCGCCTGGCCAGGGGACGAGCCGAGATGATAAGAGGGTTGTGTATCGACTGCACCGACTGAGCAAAGATATGCTGGTGTTACTGTCCTTTAAAGAAACATTAACATCCGCCCATCTTTTCTGAAATGACCAATCAGATGTGGGAGTTTTAGGCGGGAGAACACTTTCTTTGTCTCCGTTTATGACCTCATTTGCCTAATTTATGATGGTGTCATACTTGGTACATTTCTACTCAAAAGGGGGGGTAACATAATGTGATGCATTTCATAATCATCTACTGTGCACCGTTGGTTAAGAGAAAGAGAGAGGAATATTTAGATATCAAACACAGTATGGCTGGGAGATATTAGAGCAGAGATACATTCTTACACATGAATACAAGCATCTTAAATGACTTTACATTGTTCGTACATCATGACTATGTTGGCAATGACATAGAGCATGCGTACACACAGGGATCATCATATACATTCTGGGATAGTTTAATTAAAGTTACATAAAGAAAATGTTTGTGTCTGTGTATTGGAAGGAGCCTGTGTGTCTAGGCCCCCCTATCTTTTTGAGTGAGGGGGGGGGGGGGGGGGGGTAGGGGGAGAGATTGCTCTGACCAGTACTCTTCATTTGGGAGATGGTACAACGCCAGATCATCGAGGTGGAGGATGGCACCCTTTGGTACTTGAATCCACATACTCTGGTTGGGCAGGCTGATGCGGGTGGCCGTGTCATGCTGATCGTAAGTCAGGGTGGCCGTACGAGTGGGAGTGTTGACGAGCCACCAGTCACCCACGATCTCAGCTCAAGTTTCAGTGACTTGGGTGCGAGACGTGGCCTCGGCAGGGCAACGGGTGTCACTTCTCATGGGCTGCAACCCGCAGATTCCTTCAGTCTTGTCTCTGAGGAATCGCTTGCTAGGGCAGAGGTAGTGAATGTCCTTTCTCAAAGTACACATACGCAGGTTGGGAGCCAGGTACAGCTGTGTGTTACTGTCGCGGTAGGCCACCACATCGGGGGTGTGTATCTTGATATGAGTGTTGCCTTGCCAAAACCCGACATTGACCATGTCTTTGAGGCTGTAGATGTTGTTTGATTCGATGATGGGTAGAATCAGGAGAAAGTACACCTCCCTTTGCTCAGGGTTGACGTGCAAGGGGATGGCACTACCCAAAGAGTAGGCAAGGTGTGCTTGAAGAGGATCTGCTGGGCTGGTAGTGGCAGAGGCCAGCACTGTTTGCACAAGGCTCAGGGGTACCAGATACAGAGGAATCCTGCCCATGGCTAAGCTGTCAATTGAGGAGCTCACTTCCCGCAGTATGTCTGTCATCAGGGCTGTGACCAGCTGAGTTTTGGCAAAATCATTTTGGAAAACTGAAAACCGTTGTCTCACTGAGTTCAGTTTGGTTCAGCAGGACACTGTGAGTATTGAGAACCACCACAGTGCCTTTCAGTGATTTGCCGATGGTCTGCAGAGTTGCACTCTGTGTTGCAAGCTGTTCTCTCAGCTGTGGGATTTCAGTCTGGCTCACTGTGTTGACGCTAGACATGCCAATGTTGAACAGGGTTCGACGGCAGCGTGAGCTGGAGGCAAAGGACAGTGAGCTGGAGGCACAGGACAGTGAGCCACAGCAGCATCCTGGTACAGGAAAGAGAGAGAGAAAAAGAGAGATGAGGAGAGAAGTGGTTGATCAGCGAGGAGTGTCCTTGGTTGGTCAGGTCTTTTTGCTGTGGGGTCTGCAACTGAGTTTAGCTTGCATTGGCCCCTCCCAGTCTTTCTCTGCCAGTAGCCACATGTCTTTTGACTTGATTGCGGTGGACCCATTTGAAAATTGGCTCTTTCTGTCCCCGGCTCAGTTTGATTCGATATGCGACCGGGGAGAGTTTGTCCACAATCTCATAAGGGCCTGTCCAGTGAGGCAGGAATTTCTTTGACAGCCGATGGGAGGCTGTCCGGGGCGGCTGGACAAAGCTATAATACCAGACCCTATCGCCTACGTCCAGTTCCTGGTGTGACGCTTTCCGGTCATAATATGCTTTTCTGGCCTTCAGCACTCTTTTTAAGTCGTTGCTGGGCGAAAGCAAAGGTTGCTCTCAGGTGCCGGTGTAGTTCATCAAGATACTGGTGAGTGGTGTAGGCTGTGACAAGGCTGGAGTCTCCCGTTTGATACAGCAGGTGCAGTGGCAGTGTCATTTGCCGCCCAGCCATTAGTTCAAAGGGGGGCATATGAGTTGATTCACGCGGGGTGGCTCTGATGGCCATGAGCACAAAAGGAAGTTTCCCATCCCAGTCTTGCTGGTTGGCAGACACATACTTTCTCAGCATGCTGACTACAGTTCGACTTGTTAGTTCCACTTGGCTGGACGAGATGGAATGGTGGCTGATGGGCAGTTAAGCTTGTACTCCCAGGAGTTTCCAACTCTGCTGCATGATCTCAGCTGTAAAGTGAGTGCCTCTGTCCGAGTTCACTTTAAGTGGCAGTCCGAACCTGGAGAAGATGTGTTTCATCAGGAGGTATGCCGTGGTCTGGGCAGTGTCGTTTGGTGCTGGAAGACACTTTACCCACTTGGTGAACTGGCACACAACTGTGAGGAAGTATTTGTTGCCCCTCGTCGATCTGGGCAGGGGTCCTACCCAGTCTATTTGGAGGTCTGACCATGGGAATGTGATTCCTCTGTGTTGCAGTGGGGCTCTATGGTTTGGGTTTGCTGGTTGGAATTGGCAGCAAACCAGGCACTCTCTGACATATTCTGCCACGTCTTGCTGCATGCCCGGCCAGTATGCCACTTGTTTCAGTGTCTCGTAAGTGGCTCTGGTACCGTGATATTCGGCACATGGTGCGTTGTGGGCATACATTAGCATGACCCCCCTTTGGCAATGTGGCACCACAAGCCTTTGCTCTGTGAGGT
Source organism: Rhinogobio ventralis (assembly GCA_039654625.1). NCBI lineage: Eukaryota > Metazoa > Chordata > Actinopteri > Cypriniformes > Gobionidae > Rhinogobio > Rhinogobio ventralis. The sequence goes on from CM077198.1 coordinate 5,480,630, forward strand.
CATCAGGGGCATACCACAGAATGTTGTCTTTCACACGCAGCATGTGTTTGATGTCATGCAGTCGTTTGAGGCCTGAGGCAGCAGTGAATTCAGACATAGTAATAGGGTGGTTGGAGGGGTCTGAGAGGTGGTTTAGCATAGTTTGTATGGCAGAATCAGAGGCTTGCATATCAGCTATGTCGTTGTTGGAGATTTGTGGAGCCAGCACAAGCGGCTGTGATGTTGGAACCATCACAGGAATAGGTCGTTTGCTGTGGGTTATCGCTGCAACATTAAGGGTGGGTGGGTGGGTTGGAGGTGACCATGAATTGCTGTGAAGTGCGCCAGTTTTGGCCAGGGCATCAGATTGGTCATTCTAGTCTTTGTCAAATGACGCTCTGTATTTGTAAAGGACTTGTCTGAGTTCTTCGCATTCTGCATCGTCCTTTATGGCGACTGCTTCTTTCAGGATTTGCTGGACTTGTGTCTCAAATCCTGGGTACGGCTCCTCTGTTGTTGTGTCGCCTGTCGTGTTGGCAGTCAGAGGTGCAGCACTGTCATTAGTCTCGCAGGCAGGTTGGCTAGTGACTGTGTATACTGCAAGATGTTGGTCCTCTGTCAGCTCTGTTCTACACACTTGATCTTTGTCCATCGGCATGACAGAAGCAATGGAGATGATTTTGAAGGGTGCTGTGAACACTGTGTTGTATGTGCTCCCTTCTGGGATCATTGAAGATGGGATTGGACCAATGACTGGTAAGGTGAGTTCAAAGTCATGGAAGTCGTGACTCACTAGCCATCCCAGACGGTAGGCCTTGGGAATCCTGATGTCCATTGCCGTGCAGTTGTTGAACAGGATGTAGACTACACGGGATGACGGTTCAGTGAGTGGTGTGGCTTCCAGACTGAGTCCAAGTCCCACACATTCAGGTGAAGGTTGGAAGAAGCCCAGCGTGTGGTTTAGCTAGATTTTATAGCCTCCGTGTAGAGCCGGTATCTTCCTGTGTGCTCGCTTCCCATAGTCAGTAACACCGAAGTGCCCGTTCTAAGTGTCGGCTTGCTGCGCCACTCCCTTCCCTTTGGAACGGATACGTGCGCTTATATGCTCCAGTCGAGTTCCCCAGAACGGCGAACCCTGTTGAGTCCTCCGCAACCCGCGGCAGTCGGATGTGGCGGAACGTCCGACGCCAGGTCTAACACTCGCATGCATTGGTGGAACTTGTGTTAGGCTGGGTTCCATATGTTGTGACCCCCACGGCAGTCCCATATGTGTATTCTTCCACGGTACGGCTCCCTACGGCGGGCCCGTGTCTTTCCCTCGGCAGAGCTCTCTGCCGTCTCAGTTAGGTGTTGTTTCCCCGCCTGTTTGGCCGGGGCCACCCCTGGGACTTCCGTATGTTGCACTGCCCACGGCCAGTCCATACGTGTATTCTCCACATGGTAACTCCCTTCGGGCATGATGTGGCTTCCGCAGCGTCCCTCTGGGCATGCTTTCCCAGCGTTATCCAATAGTCTGCTGAAGTGGGTCTTGCGGAACAGCAGTGTGACTTCCCTGCGTGAATTCCCCGCCCGGAACAGACGGGGTCTGAGGGGCTCTCGCTGGGCGCTGGAAGTGGTAGTAACTGTGGCGTTTTCCAAAGGGAAAAGTTGCTGTACCATCACTGCATGGCCGAGTCACTAGTTCGGCTCCTCAGTGAAAAACAATAGTGCGCTGCATTCGCCTCCTGTTTATACCCGCAGCGCGGGGCGGAGCGCGAGATGCAAATCTCACACGCCAATGGCCATTGGCCCGTTCTCTATATCTCGAAGCTGATAGGGGCTCCCAGAAGTGATCCCAATTCGTCGGTGACGTCCAAAAGCGCCATGGCCTCTGCCCCCATCCAGTGCCCTGTGTGAGCCTCCTAAGCTCTCTTACCTGATGAGATGGGGCTCACACAGAGAAGTCCATCACTGCTGTTCTGCATGACCCGCTCAGTGACTTATTGGATAACACTGGGAAGCGTGCCCTAGTGGAAGGGAACGCTGCGGAACCCACATCATACACCGAAGGTGTTATGTGGAGTACAAGCTGAGCCATAGCCCGCAACTGAGAGGGGGCTCCAGCCCCACCAAGGGGAGGGCTCTCCCAAGGGAAAGACACGGGCTTCCCGTAGGAGCGACCGTGGAAAAATATATGGGATCCCCGCAGGGTCACTCATATATCCCCAGCCCAGTACCGGTTCTCAAGGATTCAGCGGCAAGGGGCCTGATGCCAGACGTTCCGCCACGTCCAGCACCGAGGGAGATGGAGGACTCGACAGAGTTTGCTTCTGGAGAATAAAGCGCCGGGGCGCAGCAAGCCGACAAGAGCCAGGGCCTCTCAGTGCTTCTACCCGTTTGAGGCGAGAACACAGGAGGACACTGGCTCTACACGTAGACTATAGAATCTAGCGAACGTGTTGGGTGTCGCCCAGCCCGCAGCCCTACAGATGTCTGACAGCGAGGCGCCACGTGCCAGCGCCCAGGAGGATGCAACACTTCTAGTAGAGTGTGCTCGCATCCTGAGCGGACAGGGCACACCTTGTGCTTGGTAAGCCAAGGTAATGGCATCCACTATCCAGTGGGCCATCCTCTGCTTGGAGACAGCCTTTCCCTTCTGCTGGCCTCTCCGTGACAGACAAAGAGCTGATCTGAGGTCCTGAAGCTTTGAGTTCTATCCACGTAGATCCGCAGAGCGCGGACGGGACAGAGCAAAGCTAGGGCTGGGTCTGCCTCCTCCAGGGGCAGCGCTTGCAGATTCACCACCTGGTCCCTGAAGGGAGTGGTAGGAACCTTGGGCACATTGCCAGGCCGGGGTCTCAATACCACGTGGGTGTCACCCGGCCCGAACTCTAGGCACGATTCGTCGACCGAAAATGCCTGCAGGTCCCCTACCCTCTTGATGGAGGCCAGTGCAGCCAACAGCAAAGTCTTCATAGACAGAATCTTAAGCTCTGCTGACCGCAAGGGCTCAAATGGGGCATTCTGAAGTGCTCGGAGCACCAGAGCAAGATCCCAAGAGGGTATGGAGGGGGGTCGAGGAGGATTTAACCGTCTCGCCCCCCTGAGGAACCTGACAACCAGGTCGTGCTTCCCAACTGTCTTACCTTCTACATGGTCGTGATGGGCAGATATTGCAGCAACATAGACCTTGAGGGTGGAGGGCGACAGCCTACGCTCCAACCCTCGTTGCAGGAAGGAAAGCACAGACACGATCGAACATCTTCGGGGGTCTTCTCGGCGAGAAGAACACCACTCGACGAACAGGTTCCACTTCAAAGCATAAGCCTGTCTTGTAGACGGTGCTCGTGCCGAAGTGATGGTGTTAACTACCTCTTGGGGTAAGTCACCTAGAACCTCCGCCTCCCGTCCAGGGGCCAGACATGAAGCTTCCACAGATCTGGACGCGGGTGCCACAGGGTGCCCCGTCTCTGAGTCAGAAGGTCCTTCCTCAGAGGAATCGGCCAAGGAGGAGCTGTCGCCAGGAGCATAAGTTCTGGGAACTAGGACCGGTTGGGCCAGTAAGGCGCCACCAACAGGACCTGCTCCTCGTCCTCCCTGACCTTGCACAGTGTCTGTGCAAGTAGGCTCACTGGGGAAAACGCATATTTGCGCAGCCCCTGGGGCCAGCTGTGCGCAAGTGCATCCGTGCCGAGTGTAACCTCGGTCAGCGAATAGAACAGCCCCGAACTGTCTCGAAATCAGCTGAACCACCTGGGGGTGGAGTCGCCATTCCCCTGGGAGCGCAGCTCGTGAAAGCTCGTCGGCCACACGGTTGCTCACACCAGGGACATGAATGGCCCGAAGCGACCTCAGACACTTCTGACTCCAGAGGAGGAGATGGCGGGCGAGTTGCAACATGCGACGGGAGCGTAGACCACCTTGTCGGTTGATATACGCAACGGTCGCGGTGTTGTCCGTGCGGACCAGTACATCTTTGCCCCGTAGCAGCCTTTTGAGGCGGCTCAGAGCGAGATGCACTGTTAGCAACTCGAGGCAGTTGATGTGCCAATGCAGGTGCGGGTCCGTCCAACCCCTGACACTGCATGCCCGTTGTACGTGGCTCCCCAGCCCATGGCAGAGGCATCTGTGAAGACCACAGCATGCCTGGACACCTGTTCCAGAGGCACTCCGGCCCGAAGGAACGAGGGGTCTGACCATGGGCTGAAGGATTGGCAGCAGGCCGGTGTGATGCTCACCCGGTGAGTGCCGCGTTGCCACGCCCATCTCGGGACTCGGCCGTGTAGCCAATGCTGAAGCGGTCTCATATGAAGCAAGCCGAACGGTGTTACAGCCGCTGCGGCTGCCATATGCCCCAGGAGCCTCTGAAACTGTTTCAGTGGAACCGCCATCCTGCCTTGAAACGTGTTCAGGCAGTTCAGCATCGACTGGACGCGCTCCTCTGTGAGGCACGCTGTCCGTTCGACCGAATCTAACTCCATACCGAGAAAAGAGATCCTCTGCACGGGGGCGAGTTTGCTCTTCTCCCAGTTAACCCGAAGACCCAACTGGCTGAGGTGTCTGAGCACCAGGTCCCTGTGTTCGCACAACTGAACTCTGGACTGTGCTAGAATGAGCCAGTCGTCGAGATAGTTGAGGATGCGAACGCCCTGTTCTCTCGTGGGCACAAGGGCCCCCTCCGTGACTTTCGTGAAGACACGGGGGGACAGGGACAGCCCGAAGGGCAGGACTTTGTACTGATATGCTCGACCCTCGAACGCAAAGCGCAGAAACGGCCTGTGTCGAGGAAGAATCGAGACATGAAAGTACGCATCCTTCAGGTCGATCGCTGCAAACCAATCTTGGGGACGGCCAAGATTGGCCGTAACCCACCGGTCTTCTTGGGTACAATGAAGTACGGGCTGTAGAAGCCTGTCTTCATATCGGCTGGAGGGACCGGCTCTATCGCGTCCTTCGCCAGTAGGACTGCGATCTCCGCACGCAGGACATGGGCGTCTGCGGCGTTCACCGAAGTGAAGCGGACGCCCTTGAACCTGGGGGGGCGCCGGGCGAACTGAATCGCATAGCCGAGCCTGATGGTCCGAATGAGCCAGCGAGACGGACTGGGGAGCGCTAACCAGGCTCGCCGAGACCGTGCAAGCGGGACCAAAGGGACCACCGGCGTACCCACCGTGGGGCAGCGAGGTGGAATGCAGGTACCGGGCTGGGGCGGCTGTCTCGTGGAGGCGGCCCGCAGCGGGGTGTGAGTGTGCTGTGCAACACTTACCTGATTCCACGAGTGGGCAGAGGGTACGTGAGAAGGCTTGGTTGCGTCCTCGAACCGTCCACTGCTGCCCGCTGGCGAAGGAGGAGGATGAGTGTGGTCTGGCGTTGGACCGTCCACAGCTCTCCGAACTCCCTTGGGACCCAGAGATAGAGGAACTGCTCTTTTTTTTTTTTTTTTTTTTTTTTTTTTTTGAGAATTGGGGTACCACTGGTTGTGACACCAGCGGCAGAACAGATTTTTGACTCAAAAGATTCTCTGCCCGGCCCTCCTCCGGGGAAGAGCAGCCCCGCCCATCTCCAGGTCACCCGTCTCAGAGGTGATGTTTCACCGACTGCTTAAACAGCAGCAGAGACGGGTGGCGTCGCCTTCCTGCGTCGGACACAGTAGAGCAGGCTGTGCCGAAGTTTTTTTTTTTTTTTTTTTTGCAGGGGACGACGCCTTTGGCGACGAGCAGACTGAGGGGCAACCCACGAGGCACTCTTGTGGTGCGTCGGGGGAAGCTCTTGATTGCCTCAGCCTGCTACCGACTGCGAAGAACTGCTGGGCCCAGTTCTCAACAGTGTCACCGAAAAGGCTACCTTGTGAGATGGGAGCATCGAGAAAGCGCACTTTGACGACCACTCACACCTCAGCAAGGCAAGCCAGGGGGCGTTTCTGGACCACCGAGGTGGACATCGTCTGGCCGAGGGCCTGCGCCGTGACTTTGATCACGGTTAGTCAACATGCGCAGCTCAACCCCGACTCAGAACTACCCTCGTGCATTAAAGTGCAGGGCGGAGGTGGTCTGCGCACAGCCACCCCACCGTTGAGGGTAGTGAGAGAGGAAAACTTATGCAGTTTTGGCCCCCCTGGCGTTCCATACTGCCAAGTTTTCCATGCACATCCGGGAAAGATCCCGGGAAAGCATGGCTATTAACTCTGAATCTGATTCAGCAAAGCACACACCATTACAGTGGGCTCAGCATCATCCTCATTTCCAGAGCACAACAGCCCTCTCTCCGATGCAGCGATTGACATCTGATCCTCAGCTGGAGCCCCAAATGAAATGCTAGGTTCCTCCATAAGAAGGACCAGCAGTTCCATCCAGAAGCTGCACAGCTTGCAGTGCGCTAGAGGGGGAGGGGCCCTAGGGGGTTGGTTCCCCGAAGGAGAAGCCCTCCACTCCTCAGGTCACCCCAGCGATTTCACTGAAGTAGACCTCTCCTGTTGGCCACCAGGGAGGGCGCTACAACGGGAAATAGGCAAGGGGACAGCGCACCTAGAGTGGCGAGTGAGCGCTGGGTTGCCGTGACAACCCGCGCTGCAGCCCGGCACGCGACGCCACACGACACGTAGAGAAGCGTGAGGTCCCACCGGGTTTCCCCGGCGGGCAGCTCTCGCTGATCTCCGCGGTCTCCCAGAGTGTCGAGCAGACCCGCGGCTGTGCTTTTACACACGAGCGGCGGCTGGCCAACAACAAAGGGGACTCAAGCTTCCCGGAGAAAGAAGAGTCGCGACCGGCGTGCCGACGTGGTCATGTTCTCATTAGAAAACGTGAACCACCCACGAACACCGTCTCAGCATGCATACGCCCAGACATGTGAAACAGTGCTCGTGGCCGTCAGTGAGGACAGGAAACAACCGCAACCAGAAACACACAGGTAGAATGTCATCTTTAAAAAGACGCAAGCTCTATCTGTGTAGCTCTTCTAGGGAAACTGCACTCTGCGGTGCTGAAGCACACAGGGGAATAGTCGCGGCGGCACAGACAGGGAAAAAGTGCAGCCTGTCATGCGCGCTCTCTCTCTCATAGAAGGCGATCTCTTACCAGCCATGAAAACGGCTTTTCAGCGCTCTTTACAGCGCACCGAACCAGCTGTGAGAACAGCCTTTTGTTTTTGCTCAATAAAACAAAATAGAAAAAGAGAGAAAATCGACCCCGCTGCAGTGCCGTCACTCCAACACCAAACGAGGAGAGATCCATCCGAAGAGCTTGACTCGTTAAAATGTTAACACATGCTTTGTAGAGAGTGATTTCAGGACAAACCATCCACCACTCGGCTCCGAAGCAAAAAGCTAATTTGATGCAAGCACCTGTGCCTCATTTATACCCACACGGAGTGGCATGAGCAGCTGGTGCAATCATTGCATGCCAATGTGCATTGGCTCGTTTAGTTACACTCGAAGTAGATTGGCTCTCGCTAGCGAGATTCCTATTCGTCGGTACTCCGACGTGGCGTCGAGAGTGACCGACTGAATGGGAACCGAGACGACTTCTGTACAGCCATAACATTTAAAAATAAATAAATAAATAAAAAAATAAAAAATAAATAAAAAACTTTAAAAAAAACTTTTAAAAAAACTTTTGTGGAAGTTTTGGCTAGTAAAGGGAATCAGAAGGGAAGTCAATGAGTATGTACAGTAAGTTAGTGTTTAAGGACTCTTGGGCCAAAAATATGTTCAGTAGGTCAAATATGGACTTCTGTACAGCCAAAATATGTAAAAAAAAAAAAATTAAATTAAAAAACTTTTTTTTTTTTTTAAACTTTAAAAAACCTTTTCTGGAAGTTTTGGCTAGTAAAGGGAATCAGAAGTCAATATGTATAGTAAATTAGTGTTTAAAGACTCTTGGGAAAAAAATATGTTCAGTAGGTCAAATATGGACTTCTGTACAGCCATAACATGTAAAAAAAATAAATTAAATTAAAAAACTTTTTTTAAAAAAACTTTAAAAAACTATAAAAACCTTTTGTGGAAGTTTTGGATAGTAAAGGGAATCAGAAGGGAAGTCAATGAGTATGTATAGCAAGTTAGTGTTTAAGGACTCTTGGGCCAAAAATATGTTCAGTAGGTCAAATATGGACTTCTGTACAGCCATAACATATAAAAAAATAAATAAATTTAAATTAAAAAACTTTTTTTTTGAAAAAACTTTAAAAAACCTTTTCTGGAAGTTTTGGCTAGTAAAGGGAATCAGAAGTCAATATGTATAGTAAATTAGTGTTTAAAGACTCTTGGGCCAAAAATATGTTCAGTAGGTCAAATATGGACTTCTGTACAGCCAAAACATGTAAAAAAATGAATAAATTTAAATTAAAAAACTTTTTTTTTGAAAAAACTTTAAAAAACCTATTCTGGAAGTTTTGGCTAGTAAAGGGAATCAGAAGTCAATATGTATAGTAAATTAGTGTTTAAAGACTCTTGGGCCAAAAATATGTTCAGTAGGTCAAATATGGACTTCTGTACAGCCATAACATGTAAAAAAAAAAATTTAAATTAAAAAACTTTTAAAAAAAAACTTAAAAAAACTATAAAAACCTTTTGTGGAAGTTTTGGATAGTAAAGGGAATCAGAAGGGAAGTCAATGAGTATGTATAGCAAGTTAGTGTTTAAGGACTCTTGGGCCAAAAATATGTTCAGTAGGTCAAATATGGACTTCTGTACAGCCAAAACATGTAAAAAAATAAATAAATTTAAATTAAAAACTTTTTTTTTGAAAAAAATTTAAAAAACCTTTTCTGGAAGTTTTGGCTAGTAAAGGGAATCAGAAGTCAATATGTATAGTAAATTAGTGTTTAAAGACTCTTGGGCCAAAAATATGTTCAGTAGGTCAAATATGGACTTCTGTACAGCCATAACATGTAAAAAAATAAATTAAATTAAAAAACTTTTTTTTTAAAAACTTTAAAAAACTATAAAAACCTTTTGTGGAAGTTTTGGATAGTAAAGGGAATCAGAAGGGAAGTCAATGAGTATGTATAGCAAGTTAGTGTTTAAGGACTCTTGGGCGAAAAATATGTTCAGCAGGTCAAATATAGACTTCTGTACAGCCAAAACATGTAAAAAAAAATGTTTTAATTAAATTAAAAAACCTTTCAAAAAAACCTTAAAAAAACTATTAAAAAAACCTTTTCTGGAAGTATTGGCTAGTAAAGGGAATCAGAAAGGAAGTCAATATGTATAGTAAGTTATTTTTTTAAAGGCTCTTGGGCCAAAAATATGTTCAGTAGGTCAAATATGGACTTCTGTACAGCCATAACATGTAAAAAAAATCAATTAAATTAAAAAACTTTTTTTTAAAAACCTTAAAAAAACTATAAAAACCTTTTGTGGAAGTTTTGGATAGTAAAGGGAATCAGAAAGGAAGTCAATGAGTATGTATAGCAAGTTAGTGTTTAAGGACTCTTGGGCGAAAAATATGTTTAGCAGGTCAAATATGGACTTCTGTACAGCCATAACATGTAAAAAAAGATTTTTTTTTTTTTTTTTTTTTTTTTAATACTTTAAAAAACCATTAAAAAAACTTTTGTACAACTTTTGACAAGCAATGGAAATAAGAAGGGAAGTCAAAGAGTGTGTACAGTAAGTTAGTGTTTAAGGACTCTTGGGCCAAAAATATGTTCAGTAGGTCAAATATGGACTTCTGTACAGCCATAACATGTAAAAAAATAAATTAAATTAAAAAACTTTTAAAAAAAAAACTTTAAAAAACTATAAAAACCTTTTGTGGAAGTTTTGGATAGTAAAGGGAATCAGAAGGGAAATCAATGAGTATGTATAGCAAGTTAGTGTTTAAGGACTCTTGGGCCAAAAATATGTTCAGTAGGTCAAATATGGACTTCTGTACAGCCAAAACATGTAAAAAAAAAAAAAAAATTAATTAAATTAAAAAACCTTTTAAAAAAACCTTAAAAAACTATAAAAAAAAAAACTTTTCTGGAAGTATTGGCTACTAAAGGGAATCAGAAAGGAAGTCAGTATGTATAGTAAGTTATTGTTTAAAGGCTCTTGGGCCAAAAATATGTTCAGTAGGTCAAATATGGACTTCTGTACAGCCAAAACATGTAAAAAAAAAAAAAAATTTAATTAAAAGACTTTTTTTTGGAAAAAACTTTAAAAAACCTTTTCTGGAAGTTTTGGCTAGTAAAGGGAATCAGAAGTCAATATGTATAGTAAATTAGTGTTTAAAGACTCTTGGGCCAAAAATATGTTCAGTAGGTCAAATATGGACTTCTGTACAGCCATAACATGTAAAAAAATAAATTAAATTAAAAAAAAAATTTTTTTTAAACTTTAAAAAACTATAAAAACCTTTTGTGGAAGTTTTGGATAGTAGAGGGAATCAGAAGGGAAGTCAATGAGTATGTATAGCAAGTTAGTGTTTAAGGACTCTTGGGCGAAAAATATGTTTAGCAGGTCAAATATGGACTTCTGTACAGCCATAACATGTAAAAAAAGATTTTTTTATTTTTATTTTTTTTTAAATACTTTAAAAAACCATTAAAAAAACTTTTGTACAACTTTTGACAAGCAATGGAAATCAGAAGGGAAGTCAAAGAGTGTGTACAGTAAGTTAGTGTTTAAGGACTCTTGGGCCAAAAATATTTTCAGTAGGTAAAATATTGACTTCTGTACAGCCAAAATATGTAAAAAAAAATAATAATAATAATTAAATTAAAAAACCTTTTAAAAAAACCTTAAAAAACTATAAAAAAAAACTTTTCTGGAAGTATTGGCTACTAAAGGGAATCAGAAAGGAAGTCAGTATGTATAGTAAGTTATTGTTTAAAGGCTCTTGGGCCAAAAATATGTTCAGTAGGTCAAATATGGACTTCTGTACAGCCAAAACATGTAAAAAAAATAAATAAATTTTAATTAAAAAACTTTTTTTTTGAAAAAACTTTAAAAAACCTTTTCTGGAAGTTTTGGCTAGTAAAGGGAATCAGAAGTCAATATGTATAGTAAATTAGTGTTTAAAGACTCTTGGGCCAAAAATATGTTCAGTAGGTCAAATATGGACTTCTGTACAGCCATAACATGTAAAAAAATAAATTAAATTAAAAAACTTTTTTAAAAAAAACTTTAAAAAACTATAAAAACCTTTTGTGGAAGTTTTGGATAGTAAAGGGAATCAGAAGGGAAATCAATGAGTATGTATAGCAAGTTAGTGTTTAAGGACTCTTGGGCCAAAAATATGTTCAGTAGGTCAAATATGGACTTCTGTACAGCCAAAACATGTAAAAAAAAAAAAAAAAAATTAAATTAAAAAACCTTTTAAAAAAACCTTAAAAAACTATAAAAAAAAAAACTTTTCTGGAAGTATTGGCTACTAAAGGGAATCAGAAAGGAAGTCAGTATGTATAGTAAGTTATTGTTTAAAGGCTCTTGGGCCAAAAATATGTTCAGTAGGTCAAATATGGACTTCTGTACAGCCAAAACATGTAAAAAAAATAAATAAATTTTAATTAAAAAACTTTTTTTTTGAAAAAACTTTAAAAAACCTTTTCTGGAAGTTTTGGCTAGTAAAGGGAATCAGAAGTCAATATGTATAGTAAATTAGTGTTTAAAGACTCTTGGGCCAAAAATATGTTCAGTAGGTCAAATATGGACTTCTGTACAGCCATAACATGTAAAAAAATAAATTAAATTAAAAAACTTTTTTAAAAAAAACTTTAAAAAACTATAAAAACCTTTTGTGGAAGTTTTGGATAGTAAAGGGAATCAGAAGGGAAATCAATGAGTATGTATAGCAAGTTAGTGTTTAAGGACTCTTGGGCCAAAAATATGTTCAGTAGGTCAAATATGGACTTCTGTACAGCCAAAACATGTAAAAAAAAAAAAAAAAAAATTAAATTAAAAAACCTTTTAAAAAAACCTTAAAAAACTATAAAAAAAAAAACTTTTCTGGAAGTATTGGCTACTAAAGGGAATCAGAAAGGAAGTCAGTATGTATAGTAAGTTATTGTTTAAAGGCTCTTGGGCCAAAAATATGTTCAGTAGGTCAAATATGGACTTCTGTACAGCCAAAACATGTAAAAAAAAAAAAAATTTAATTAAAAGACTTTTTTTTTGAAAAAACTTTAAAAAACCTTTTCTGGAAGTTTTGGCTAGTAAAGGGAATCAGAAGTCAATATGTATAGTAAATTAGTGTTTAAAGACTCTTGGGCCAAAAATATGTTCAGTAGGTCAAATATGGACTTCTGTACAGCCATAACATGTAAAAAAATTAATTAAATAAAAAAAAAATTAAAAAAAAAACTTTAAAAAACTATAAAAACCTTTTGTGGAAGTTTTGGATAGTAAAGGGAATCAGAAGGGAAGTCAATGAGTATGTATAGCAAGTTAGTGTTTAAGGACTCTTGGGCCAAAAATATGTTCAGTAGGTCAAATATGGACTTCTGTACAGCCATAACATGTAAAAAAATTAATTAAATAAAAAAAAAATTAAAAAAAAACTTTAAAAAACTATAAAAACCTTTTGTGGAAGTTTTGGATAGTAAAGGGAATCAGAAGGGAAGTCAATGAGTATGTATAGCAAGTTAGTGTTTAAGGACTCTTGGGCCAAAAATATGTTCAGTAGGTCAAATATGGACTTCTGTACAGCCAAAACATGTAAAAAATAAATACATTTAAATTAAAAAACTTTTTTTTTGAAAAAACTTTAAAAAACCTTTTCTGGAAGTTTTGGCTAGTAAAGGGAATCAGAAGTCAATATGTATAGTAAATTAGTGTTTAAAGACTCTTGGGCCAAAAATATGTTCAGTAGGTCAAATATGGACTTCTGTACAGCCATAACATGTAAAAAAAAAAAAAAAATTAATTAAATTAAAAAACCTTTTAAAAAAACCTTAAAAAACTATTAAAAAAAAAAAACTTTTCTGGAAGTATTGGCTACTAAAGGGAATCAGAAAGGAAGTCAGTATGTATAGTAAGTTATTGTTTAAAGGCTCTTGGGCCAAAAATATGTTCAGTAGGTCAAATATGGACTTCTGTACAGCCAAAACATGTAAAAAAATAAATAAATTTTAATTAAAAAACTTTTTTTTTGAAAAAACTTTAAAAAACCTTTTCTGGAAGTTTTGGCTAGTAAAGGGAATCAGAAGTCAATATGTATAGTAAATTAGTGTTTAAAGACTCTTGGGCCAAAAATATGTTCAGTAGGTCAAATATGGACTTCTGTACAGCCATAACATGTAAAAAAATAAATTAAATTAAAAAACTTTTTAAAAAAAAACTTTAAAAAACTATAAAAACCTTTTGTGGAAGTTTTGGATAGTAAAGGGAATCAGAAGGGAAATCAATGAGTATGTATAGCAAGTTAGTGTTTAAGGACTCTTGGGCCAAAAATATGTTCAGTAGGTCAAATATGGACTTCTGTACAGCCAAAACATGTAAAAAAATAAAAAAAATTAATTAAATTAAAAAACCTTTTAAAAAAACCTTAAAAAACTATAAAAAAAAAAACTTTTCTGGAAGTATTGGCTACTAAAGGGAATCAGAAAGGAAGTCAGTATGTATAGTAAGTTATTGTTTAAAGGCTCTTGGGCCAAAAATATGTTCAGTAGGTCAAATATGGACTTCTGTACAGCCAAAACATGTAAAAAAAAAAAAAAAATTTAATTAAAAGACTTTTTTTTGGAAAAAACTTTAAAAAACCTTTTCTGGAAGTTTTGGCTAGTAAAGGGAATCAGAAGTCAATATGTATGGTAAATTAGTGTTTAAAGACTCTTGGGCCAAAAATATGTTCAGTAGGTCAAATATGGACTTCTGTACAGCCATAACATGTAAAAAAATTAATTAAATTAAAAAAAAATTTAAAAAAAACTTTAAAAAACTATAAAAACCTTTTGTGGAAGTTTTGGATAGTAAAGGGAATCAGAAGGGAAGTCAATGAGTATGTATAGCAAGTTAGTGTTTAAGGACTCTTGGGCCAAAAATATGTTCAGTAGGTCAAATATGGACTTCTGTACAGCCAAAACATGTAAAAAATAAATACATTTAAATTAAAAAACTTTTTTTTTGAAAAAACTTTAAAAAACCTTTTCTGGAAGTTTTGGCTAGTAAAGGGAATCAGAAGTCAATATGTATAGTAAATTAGTGTTTAAAGACTCTTGGGCCAAAAATATGTTCAGTAGGTCAAATATGGACTTCTGTACAGCCATAACATGTAAAAAAATAAATTAAATTAAAAAAAAAAAAATTTTTAAACTTTAAAAAACTATAAAAACCTTTTGTGGAAGTTTTGGATAGTAGAGGGAATCAGAAGGGAAGTCAATGAGTATGTATAGCAAGTTAGTGTTTAAGGACTCTTGGGCGAAAAATATGTTTAGCAGGTCAAATATGGACTTCTGTACAGCCATAACATGTAAAAAAAGATTTTTTTATTTTTATTTTTTTTTAAATACTTTAAAAAACCATTAAAAAAACTTTTGTACAACTTTTGACAAGCAATGGAAATCAGAAGGGAAGTCAAAGAGTGTGTACAGTAAGTTAGTGTTTAAGGACTCTTGGGCCAAAAATATTTTCAGTAGGTCAAATATTGACTTCTGTACAGCCAAAACATGTAAAAAATAAAAAAAAATTAATTAAATTAAAAAACCTTTTAAAAAAACCTTAAAAAACTATAAAAAAAAAAACTTTTCTGGAAGTATTGGCTACTAAAGGGAATCAGAAAGGAAGTCAGTATGTATAGTAAGTTATTGTTTAAAGGCTCTTGGGCCAAAAATATGTTCAGTAGGTCAAATATGGACTTCTGTACAGCCAAAACATGTAAAAAAAAAAAAAAATTTAATTAAAAGACTTTTTTTTGGAAAAAACTTTAAAAAACCTTTTCTGGAAGTTTTGGCTAGTAAAGGGAATCAGAAGTCAATATGTACAGGGAGTGCAGAATTATTAGGCAAATGAGTATTTTGACCACATCATCCTCGTTATGCATGTTGTCTTACTCCAAGCTGTATAGGCTGGAAAGCCTACTACCAATTAAGCATATTAGGTGATGTGCATCTCTGTAATGAGAAGGGGTGTGGTCTAATGACATCAACACCCTATATCAGGTGTGCATAATTATTAGGCAACTTCCTTTCCTTTGGCAAAATGGGTCAAAAGAAGGACTTGACAGGCTCAGAAAAGTCAAAAATAGTGAGATATATTGCAGAGGGATGCAGCAGTCTTAAAATAGCCAAGCTTCTGAAGCGTGATCATCGAACAATCAAGCGTTTCATTCAAAATAGTCAACAGGGTCGCAAGAAGCGTGTGGAAAAACCAAGGCGCAAAATAACTGCCCGTGAACTGAGAAAAGTCAAGCGTGCAGCTGCCAAGATGCCACTTGCCACCAGTTTGGCCATATTTCAGAGCTGCAACATCACTGGAGTGCCCAAAAGCACAAGGTGTGCAATACTCAGAGACATGGCCAAGGTAAGAAAGGCAGAAAGTCGACCACCACTGAACAAGACACACAAGCTGAAACGTCAAGACTGGGCCAAGAAATATCTCAAGACTGATTTTTCTAAGCTTTTATGGACTGATGAAATGAGAGTGAGTCTTGATGGGCCAGATGGATGGGCCCGTGGCTGGATTGGTAAAGGGCAGAGAGCTCCAGTCCGACTCAGACGCCAGCAAGGTGGAGGTGGAGTACTGGTTTGGGCTGGTATCATCAAAGATGAGCTTGTGGGGCCTTTTCGGGTTGAGGATGGAGTCAAGCTCAACTCCCAGTCCTACTGCCAGTTTCTGGAAGACACCTTCTTCAGGCAGTGGTACAGGAAGAAGTCTGCATCCTTCAAGAAAAACATGATTTTCATGCAGGACAATGCTCCATCACACGCGTCCAAGTACTCCACAGCGTGGCTGGCAAGAAAGGGTATAAAAGAAGAAAATCTAATGATATGGCCTCCTTGTTCACCTGATCTGAACCCCATTGAGAACCTGTGGTCCATCAAATGTGCGATTTACAAGGAGGGAAAACAGTACACCTCTCTGAACAGTGTCTGGGAGGCTGTGGTTGCTGCTGCACGCAATGTTGATGGTGAACAGATCAAAACACTGACAGAATCCATGGATGGCAGGCTTTTGAGTGTCCTTGCAAAGAAAGGTGGCTATATTGGTCACTGATTTGTTTTTGTTTGGTTTTTGAATGTCAGAAATGTATATTTGTGAATGTTGAGATGTTATATTGGTTTCACTGGTAAAAATAAATAATTGAAATGGGTATAAATTTGTTTTTTGTTAAGTTGCCTAATAATTATGCACGGTAATAGTCACCTGCACACACAGATATCCCCCTAAAATAGCTAAAACTAAAAACTACTTAAAATATTGATACAAAAATATTCAGCTTTGATATTAATGACTTGTGTTCATTGAGAACATGGTTGTTGTTCAATAATAAAATTAATCCTCAAATACAACTTGCCTAATAATTCTGCACTCCCTGTATGGTAAATTAGTGTTTAAAGACTCTTGGGCCAAAAATATGTTCATTAGGTCAAATATGGACTTCTGTACAGCCAAAACATGTAAAAAAATAAATAAAATTAATTAAATTAAAAAACCTTTTAAAAAAACCTTAAACTATAAAAAAAAAACTTTTCTGGAAGTATTGGCTACTAAAGGGAATCAGAAAGGAAGTCAGTATGTATAGTAAGTTATTGTTTAAAGGCTCTTGGGCCAAAAATATGTTCAGTAGGTCAAATATGGACTTCTGTACAGCCAAAACATGTAAAAAATAAATAAATTTAAATTAAAAACCTTTTTTTTTGAAAAAACTTTAAAAAACCTTTTCTGGAAGTTTTGGCTAGTAAAGGGAAT
Organism: Rhinogobio ventralis; assembly: GCA_039654625.1. Lineage (NCBI taxonomy): Eukaryota > Metazoa > Chordata > Actinopteri > Cypriniformes > Gobionidae > Rhinogobio > Rhinogobio ventralis. Next base: position 5,497,416 of record CM077198.1, read on the forward strand.
CAGAAGTCAATATGTATAGTAAATTAGTGTTTAAAGACTCTTGGGCCAAAAATATGTTCAGTAGGTCAAATATGGACTTCTGTACAGCCATAACATGTAAAAAAATAAATTAAATTAAAAAAAAAAAATTTTTTAAACTTTAAAAAACTATAAAAACCTTTTGTGGAAGTTTTGGATAGTAAAGGGAATCAGAAGGGAAGTCAATGAGTATGTATAGCAAGTTAGTGTTTAAGGACTCTTGGGCGAAAAATATGTTTAGCAGGTCAAATATGGACTTCTGTACAGCCATAACATGTAAAAAAAGATTTTTTTATTTTTTTATTTTTTTTTAAAAATAAAAAAACTTTGGCTGTTTTGGCCAAAAATATGTTCAGTAGGTCAAATATGGACTTCTGTACAGCCATAACATGTAAAAAAAAAAAAATTTATTAATTAAATTAAAAAACCTTTTAAAAAAACCTTAAAAAACTATTAAAAAAAAAACTTTTCTGGAAGTATTGGCTACTAAAGGGAATCAGAAAGGAAGTCAGTATGTATAGTAAGTTATTGTTTAAAGGCTCTTGGGCCAAAAATATGTTCAGTAGGTCAAATATGGACTTCTGTACAGCCAAAACATGTAAAAAAAAAAAAAAAAAAATTAAATTAAAAGACTTTTTTTTTGGAAAAAACTTTAAAAAACCTTTTCTGGAAGTTTTGGCTAGTAAAGGGAATCAGAAGTCAATATGTATGGTAAATTAGTGTTTAAAGACTCTTGGGCCAAAAATATGTTCAGTAGGTCAAATATGGACTTCTGTACAGCCATAACATGTAAAAAAATAAATTAAATTAAAAAACTTTTTTTTTTAAAACTTAAAAAAATTATAAAAACCTTTTGTGGAAGTTTTGGATAGTAAAGGGAATCAGAAGGGAAGTCAATGAGTATGTATAGCAAGTTAGTGTTTAAGGACTCTTGGGCCAAAAATATGTTCAGTAGGTCAAATATGGACTTCTGTACAGCCAAAACATGTAAAAAAAAAAATTTAATTAAATTAAAAAACCTTTCAAAAAAACCTTAAAAAAACTATTAAAAAAACCTTTTCTGGAAGTACTGGCTAGTAAAGGGAATCAGAAAGGAAGTCAATATGTATAGTAAGTTATTTTTTTAAAGGCTCTTGGGCCAAAAATATGTTCCCATTCAGTCGGTCACTCTCGACGCCACGTCGGAGTACCGACGAATAGGAATCTCGCTCGCGAGAGCCAATCTACTTCGAGTAAAACTAAACGAGCCAATGCACATTGGCATGCAATGATTGCACCAGGTGCTCATGCCACGCAGCGCGGGTATAAATGAGACACAGGTGTTTGCATCAAGTTAGCTTTTTGCTGAGGAGCCGAGTGGTAGATGGTTCAGCCAGATATCACTCTCTACTTCGCAGTCCTGACTGGAAAGAAGCCTGCCCTTTTGGAAGCGATCTCTTCAGTCGGTGTTGGTGTGACGGCACTGCAGCGGGTCGTGTGGTTCTGTGATCATCTCTCTTCCTCTTTTCTGAGCAAACACAAAGGCTGTTCTCACAGCTGGTTCGGTGCGCTAGGTGGAGAGCGCTGAAAAGCCGTTCTTACGGCTGGTAAGAGAGCGCCTTCGTGTGAGAGAGAGCGCGCACGTCAGGCTGCACTATCCCCTGACTGTGTCGCCGCGACCCCTCCCCCTGCGTGCTTCAGCACCAAGGAGAGCGTCCTTCTATTAGAGCAACACAGATAGAGCTTGCGTCCTTTTCAGGATGACATTCTATCTGTGTGTTTCTGGATGCGGTGGTTATCTGTCACCGAGGGATGGTCACAAGCGCTGTATCTCGTGTTTGGGCGTTCAGCACGCTGAGGCAGCGCTCGTGGATGACTCATGTTCTCACTGCGGGAACATGACCATCTCGGAGTTGCGGTCGAGACTCCATCTCGTAAGGGGTGGAGTCCCCGTGCCTCTGCCTCGATCTAATCCTCCACAGAGGGTTACTTCAGGCAGTAGCACGGGTGATCTGAGGGTTACGGTGAGCGCGCTTCCCCCAGGGAACCAACCCCCGGGGAACCCTCACTCCTCCCGCACTTCGCAGCCAGTAGAGCTGCCGTTGGAACGCGGTGGGCCACCCACGAGGTGTGTACCATCCGTATCCTTCGGGGCTCCTCTTGACGATCGGATGTCCATCGCTGCATCGGAGGGAGGGTCAGAAGTTTCTGGAGATGACGTGTCGGCGCAGGGGGCTCCTTCGGGAAGATCCGCTGTGCCCGATACGGATCCGGAAATGATGGCCATGCTTTCCCGGGCCGCTGAGAGAGTCGGGCTCGTGTGGAACCCTCCACCGTGTCCCGAACCCTCAAGGCTGGACGATTGGTTTCTCGGGGTGGCCCGTGCTGGTTCTCAGCGCCCCACCCCGGTTCCTTTCTTTCCGGAGGTGCATGACGAGCTCACTAGGTCATGGACGGCACCTTTCACTGCCCGAAACCGGCCCAGTGGCTCCTCCTCCCTCACCACCCTCGATGGGGGAGAGCAGAAGGGTTACACGCAGGTTCCTCCCGTGGAACGGGCCGTTGCCATGCAACTGTGCCCTAACTCCACTTCTAGGGGGAACCCGTGTCTCCCCTCCCGGGCCTGTAGGTACTCGTCCGATCTGATCGGTAAGGCCTACCAGGCTTGTGGGGATGCTGCCTCCTCCTTACACGCTATGGCGTTGTTGCAGGTCCATCAGGCCCAGGCACTGAGGACCTTGCACGAGGGTGGTCACGATCCCGCAGTTCTCCAGGAACTGAGAACCGCAACGGACCTCGCGCTTTGTGCGACGAAGGTTACGGCGCGGGCAGTGGGTCGTGCGATGTCCACTATGGTGGTCCAGGAACGCCATCTCTGGCTGTGTCTGGCTGACATGAGGGAAACCGACAAGATCAGGTTCCTTAATTCCCCCGTGTCCCAGACCGGCCTCTTCGGCGACGCGGTCCAGAACTTCGCCCAGCAGTTCACGGCCGCACAGAAGCAGACTGAGGCGATCAGTCACATCCTGCCACGGCGGACAGCTGCTGTCTCCACCCCGCCGCCGGCAGCGCCTCAGCCTGCTCGTCGCCGAGGGCGGCCGCCTGCGTCTGCCTCCGCTCCCGCGTCGCAGCAGCAGCCTCCACCCAAGCGACGTCGTGGAGCCGGGCGTAAGCAGGCCGCCCCGCCCGTCCAGGCCGCTGCCAAGAGGGGTGGCAAGAGCAAGGGCAAGCGGCCCTGAGACGGGCGACCTGGAGATGGGGAGGACTGCTCTTCTGGAGACGGTGACCGCACCGCTCCATCCCCCGGAGGAGGGCCGGGTGGAGAATCTTGTGTTCCGTTTTGTTTCTGTTCCCAAATTCTCAATAAAAGAGCAGTTTCCCCTATCTCCGGGTCCCCAGGGGGCTCGGAGGGTTGTGGCCAGTCAAACCCCGGACCACACTCATCCTCCCCCTTCGCCAGCGGGCAGCAGTGGACGATCCCCTCACGGTCCTTCTGCCCACCTGTGGAATCAGGTAAGTGTTGCAATGCACACTCACACCCCGCTGCGGGCCGCCTCCACGAGACAGCCGCCTCAGCCCGGTACCTGCATTCCACCTCGCTGCCCCACGGTGGGTACGCCGGTGGTCCCTTTGGTCCCGCTTGCACGGTCTCTGCGAGCCTGGCTAGCGCTCCCCAGTCCGTCTCGCTGGCTCATTCGGACCATCAGGCTCGGCTATGCGATTCAGTTCGCCCGGCGTCCCCCCAGGTTCAAGGGCGTCCGCTTCACTTCGGTGAACGCCGCAGACGCCCATGTCCTGCGTGCGGAGATCGCAGTCCTACTGGCGAAGGACGCGATAGAGCCGGTCCCTCCAGCCGATATGAAGACAGGCTTCTACAGCCCGTACTTCATTGTACCCAAGAAGACCGGTGGGTTACGGCCAATCTTGGACCTGCGAGTCTTGAATCGGAGCCTTCACAAGCTACCGTTCAAGATGCTCACGCAGAAACGCATCTTCGAATGCATCCGTCCCCAAGATTGGTTTGCAGCGATCGACCTGAAGGACGCGTACTTTCATGTTTCGATTCTTCCTCGACACAGGCCGTTTCTGCGCTTTGCGTTCGAGGGTCGAGCATATCAGTACAAAGTCCTGCCCTTCGGGCTGTCCCTGTCCCCCCGTGTCTTCACGAAAGTCACGGAGGGGGCCCTTGTGCCCATGAGAGAACAGGGCGTTCGCATCCTCAACTATCTCGACGACTGGCTCATTCTAGCACAGTCCATGGATCAGTTGTGCGAACACAGGGACCGGGTGCTCAGACACCTCAGCCAGTTGGGTCTTCGGGTCAACTGGGAGAAGAGCAAACTCGCCCCCGTGCAGAGGATCTCTTTTCTCGGTATGGAGTTAGATTCGGTCGGACGGACAGCGCGCCTCACAGAGGAGCGCGTCCAGTCGATGCTGAACTGCCTGAACACGTTTCAAGGCAGGATGGCGGTTCCACTGAAACAATTTCAGAGGCTCCTGGGGCATATGGCAGCCGCAGCGGCAGTAACACCGCTAGGCTTGCTTCATATGAGACCGCTTCAGCATTGGCTACACGGCCGAGTCCCGAGATGGGCGTGGCAACGCGGCACTCACCGGGTGAGCATCACACCGGCCTGCCGCCAATCCTTCAGCCCATGGTCAGACCCCTTATTCCTTCGGGCCGGAGTGCCTCTGGAACAGGTGTCCAGGCATGCTGTGGTCTTCACGGATGCCTCTGCCATGGGCTGGGGAGCCACGTACAACGGGCATGCAGTGTCAGGGGTTTGGACGGGCCCGCACCTGCATTGGCACATCAACTGCCTCGAGTTGCTAGCAGTGCATCTCGCTCTGTGCCGCCTCAAAAGGCTGCTACGGGGCAAAGATGTACTGGTCCGCACGGACAACACCGCGACCGTTGCGTATATCAACCGACAAGGTGGTCTACGCTCCCGTCGCATGTCGCAACTCGCCCGCCATCTCCTCCTCTGGAGTCAGAAGTGTCTGAGGTCGCTTCGGGCCATTCATGTCCCTGGTGTGAACAACCGTGTGGCCGACGAGCTTTCACGAGCTGCGCTCCCAGGGGAATGGCGACTCCACCCCCAGGTGGTTCAGCTGATTTGGAGACAGTTCGGGGCGGCACAGGTCGACCTGTTTGCCTCCCCAGAAACGTCCCACTGCCAGTGGTTCTATTCGCTGACCGAGGGTACACTCGGCACGGATGCACTTGCGCACAGCTGGCCCCAGGGGCTGCGCAAATATGCGTTTCCCCCAGTGAGCCTACTTGCACAGACACTGTGCAAGGTCAGGGAGGACGAGGAGCAGGTCCTGTTGGTGGCGCCTTACTGGCCCAACCGGTCCTGGTTCCCAGAACTTATGCTCCTGGCGACAGCCCCTCCTTGGCCGATTCCTCTGAGGAAGGACCTTCTGACTCAGAGACGGGGCACCCTGTGGCACCCGCGTCCAGATCTGTGGAAGCTTCATGTTTGGCCCCTGGACGGGACGCGGAGGTTCTAGGTGACTTACCCCAAGAGGTAGTTAACACCATCACTTCGGCACGTGCACCGTCTACAAGACAGGCTTATGCTTTGAAGTGGAACCTGTTCGTCGAGTGGTGTTCTTCTCGCCGAGAAGACCCCCGAAGATGTTCGATCGCGTCTGTGCTTTCCTTCCTGCAACGAGGGTTGGAGCGTAGGCTGTCGCCCTCCACCCTCAAGGTCTATGTTGCTGCAATATCTGCCTATCACGACCACGTAGAAGGTAAGACAGTTGGGAAGCACGACCTGGTCGTCAGGTTCCTCAGGGGGGCGAGACGGTTAAATCCTCCTCGACCCCCCTCCATACCCTCTTGGGATCTTGCTCTGGTGCTCCGAGCACTTCAGAATGCCCCATTTGAGCCCTTGCGGTCAGCAGAGCTTAAGATTCTGTCTATGAAGACTTTGCTGTTGGCCGCACTGGCCTCCATCAAGAGGGTAGGGGACCTGCAGGCATTTTCGGTCGACGAATCGTGCCTAGAGTTCGGGCCGGGTGACACCCACGTGGTACTGAGACCCCGGCCTGGCTATGTGCCCAAGGTTCCTACCACTCCCTTCAGGGACCAGGTGGTGAACCTGCAAGCGCTGCCCCTGGAGGAGGCAGACCCAGCCCTAGCTTTGCTCTGTCCCGTCCGCGCTCTGCGGATCTACGTGGATAGAACTCAAAGCTTCAGAACCTCAGATCAGCTCTTTGTCTGTCACGGAGGCCAGCAGAAGGGAAAGGCTGTCTCCAAGCAGAGGATGGCCCACTGGATAGTGGATGCCATCACCTTGGCTTACCAAGCACAAGGTGTGCCCTGTCCGCTCAGGGTGCGAGCACACTCTACTAGAAGTGTTGCATCCTCCTGGGCGCTGGCACGTGGCGCCTCGCTGTCAGACATCTGTAGAGCTGCGGGCTGGGCGACACCCAACACGTTCGCTAGATTCTATAGCCTACGTGTAGAGCCAGTGTCCTCCTGTGTTCTCACCTCAAACGGGTAGAAGCACTGAGAGGCCCTGGCTCTTGTCGGCTTGCTGCGCCCCGGCGCTTTATTCTCCAGAAGCAAACTCTGTCAAGTCCTCCATCTCCCTCGGTGCCGGACGTGGCGGAACGTCTGGCATCAGGCCCCTTACCGCTGAATCCTTGAGAACCAGTACTGGGCTGGGGATATATGAGTGACCCTGCGGGGATCCCATATATTTTTCCACGGTCGCTCCTACGGGAAGCCCGTGTCTTTCCCTTGGGAGAGCCTTCCCGTCACTGGGACTGAGCCCCCTCTCTCCTTTGCGGGCTACGGCTCAGCATTGTACTCCACATAACTCCTTCGGGGTACGATGTGGGCTCCGCAGCGTTCCCCTCACTAGGGCACGCTTTCCCAGTGTTATCCAATAGTCACTGAACGGGTCATGCGGAACAGCAGTGATGGACTTCTCTGTGTGAGCCCCGTCTCATCAGGTAAGAGAGCTCAGGAGGCTCACACAGGGCACTGGACGGGGGCCAGAGGCCATGGCGCTTTGGTAGGGATTCCTATTCGTCGGTACTCCGACGTGGCGTCGAGAGTGACCGACTGAATGGGAACGTCTCGGTTACGTATGTAACCCTCGTTCCCTGAAGGAGGGAACGGAGACGCCACGTCCCGTCGCCATGCCCTCTGCACCCTGCTGGGGTGCCGTCTACCTACTCGGCTCCTCAGCAAAAAGCTAACTTGATGCAAACACCTGTGTCTCATTTATACCCGCGCTGCGTGGCATGAGCACCTGGTGCAATCATTGCATGCCAATGTGCATTGGCTCGTTTAGTTTTACTCGAAGCAGATTGGCTCTCGCGAGCGAGATTCCTATTCGTCGGTACTCCGACGTGGCGTCTCCGTTCCCTCCTTCAGGGAACGAGGGTTACATACGTAACCGAGACGTTCAGTAGGTCAAATATGGACTTCTGTACAGCCATAACATGTAAAAAAAATCAATTAAATTAAAAAACTTTTTTAAAAAAACCTTAAAAAAACTATAAAAACCTTTTGTGCAAGTTTTGGATAGTAAAGGGAATCAGAAGGGAAGTCAATGAGTATGTATAGCAAGTTAGTGTTTAAGGACTCTTGGGCGAAAAATATGTTTAGCAGGTCAAATATGGACTTCTGTACAGCCATAACATGTAAAAAAAGATTTTTTTTTTTTTTTTTTTTTTTTAAATACTTTAAAAAACCATTAAAAAAACTTTTGTACAACTTTTGACAAGCAATGGAAATCAGAACGGAAGTCAATGAGTATGTATAGTAAGTTAGTGTTTAAGGACTCTTGGGCCAAAAATATTTTCAGTAGGTCAAATATTGACTTCTGTACAGCCAAAATATGTAAAAAAAAAAAAAAATTAATTAAATTAAAAAACCTTTTAAAAAAAACCTTAAAAAACTATAAAAAAAAACTTTTCTGGAAGTATTGGCTACTAAAGGGAATCAGAAAGGAAGTCAGTATGTATAGTAAGTTATTGTTTAAAGGCTCTTGGGCCAAAAATATGTTCAGTAGGTCAAATATGGACTTCTGTACAGCCAAAACATATAAAAAAAAAAAAAAATTTTAATTAAAAAACTTTTTTTTTGAAAAAACTTTAAAAAACCTTTTCTGGAAGTTTTGGCTAGTAAAGGGAATCAGAAGTCAATATGTATAGTAAATTAGTGTTTAAAGACTCTTGGGCCAAAAATATGTTCAGTAGGTCAAATATGGACTTCTGTACAGCCATAACATGTAAAAAAAATTAATTAAATTAAAAAAAATTTTAAAAAAAACTTTAAAAAACTATAAAAACCTTTTTTGGAAGTTTTGGATAGTAAAGGGAATCAGAAGGGAAGTCAATGAGTATGTATAGCAAGTTAGTGTTTAAGGACTCTTGGGCGAAAAATATGTTCAGCAGGTCAAATATGGACTTCTGTACAGCCAAAACATGTAAAAAAAAAAATTACATTAAAAAACTTTTTTTTGGAAAAAACTTTAAAAAACCTTTTCTGGAAGTTTTGGCTAGTAAAGGGAATCAGAAGTCAATATGTATAGTAAATTAGTGTTTAAAGACTCTTGGGCCAAAAATATGTTCAGCAGGTCAAAAATGGACTTCTGTACAGCCATAACATGTAAAAAAATAAATTAAATTAAAAAACTTTTTTTTTTTAAACTTTAAAAAACTATAAAAACCTTTTGTGGAAGTTTTGGATAGTAAAGGGAATCAGAAGGGAAGTCAATGAGTATGTATAGCAAGTTAGTGTTTAAGGACTCTTGGGCCAAAAATATGTTCAGTAGGTCAAATATGGACTTCTGTACAGCCAAAACATGTAAAAAAATAAATAAAATTAATTAAATTAAAAAACATTTTAAAAAAACCTTAAAAAACGATTAAAAAAAACTTTTCTGGAAGTATTGGCTACTAAAGGGAATCAGAAAGGAAGTCAGTATGTATAGTAAGTTATTGTTTAAAGGCTCTTGGGCCAAAAATATGTTCAGTAGGTCAAATATGGACTTCTGTACAGCCAAAACATGTTAAAAAAAAAAACTTTTCTGGAAGTATTGGCTACTAAAGGGAATCAGAAAGGAAGTCAGTATGTATAGTAAGTTATTGTTTAAAGGCTCTTGGGCCAAAAATATGTTCAGTAGGTCAAATATGGACTTCTGTACAGCCAAAACATGTAAAAAAAAAAAAAAAAATTAAATTAAAAGACTTTTTTTTTGGAAAAAACTTTAAAAAACCTTTTCTGGAAGTTTTGGCTAGTAAAGGGAATCAGAAGTCAATATGTATGGTAAATTAGTGTTTAAAGACTCTTGGGCCAAAAATATGTTCAGTAGGTCAAATATGGACTTCTGTACAGCCATAACATGTAAAAAAATTAATTAAATTAAAAAAAAATTTTTTAAAAACTTTAAAAAACTATAAAAACCTTTTATGGAAGTTTTGGATAGTAAAGGGAATCAGAAGTCAATATGTATGGTAAATTAGTGTTTAAAGACTCTTGGGCCAAAAATATGTTCAGTAGGTCAAATATGGACTTCTGTACAGCCATAACATGTAAAAAAAGATTTTTTTATTTTTTTATTTTTTTAAAAAAATAAAAAAACTTTGGCTGTTTTGGCCAAAAATATGTTCAGTAGGTCAAATATGGACTTCTGTACAGCCAAAACATGTAAAAAAAAAAAATGTAATTAAATTAAAAAACCTTTCAAAAAAACCTTAAAAAAACTATTAAAAAAACCTTTTCTGGAAGTACTGGCTAGTAAAGGGAATCAGAAAGGAAGTCAATATGTATAGTAAGTTATTTTTTTAAAGGCTCTTGGGCCAAAAATATGTTCAGTAGGTCAAATATGGACTTCTGTACAGCCATAACATGTAAAAAAAATCAATTAAATTAAAAAACTTTTTTTAAAAAAACCTTAAAAAAACTATAAAAACCTTTTGTGCAAGTTTTGGATAGTAAAGGGAATCAGAAGGGAAGTCAATGAGTATGTATAGCAAGTTAGTGTTTAAGGACTCTTGGGCGAAAAATATGTTTAGCAGGTCAAATATGGACTTCTGTACAGCCATAACATGTAAAAAAAGATTTTTTTTTTATTATTTTTTTATTTAATACTTTAAAAAACCATTAAAAAAACTTTTGTACAACTTTTGACAAGCAATGGAAATCAGAAGGGAAGTCAAAGAGTGTGTACAGTAAGTTAGTGTTTAAGGACTCTTGGGCCAAAAATATTTTCAGTAGGTCAAATATTGACTTCTGTACAGCCAAAATATGTAAAAAAAAAATTAATTAAATTAAAAAACCTTTTAAAAAAACCTTAAAAAACTATAAAAAAAAACTTTTCTGGAAGTATTGGCTACTAAAGGGAATCAGAAAGGAAGTCAGTATGTATAGTAAGTTATTGTTTAAAGGCTCTTGGGCCAAAAATATGTTCAGTAGGTCAAATATGGACTTCTGTACAGCCAAAACATGTAAAAAAAAAATTACATTAAAAAACTTTTTTTTGGAAAAAACTTTAAAAAACCTTTTCTGGAAGTTTTGGCTAGTAAAGGGAATCAGAAGTCAATATGTATAGTAAATTAGTGTTTAAAGACTCTTGGGCCAAAAATATGTTCAGCAGGTCAAAAATGGACTTCTGTACAGCCATAACATGTAAAAAAATAAATAAAATTAAAAAACTTTTTTTTTTAAAACTTTAAAAAACTATAAAAACCTTTTGTGGAAGTTTTGGATAGTAAAGGGAATCAGAAGGGAAGTCAATGAGTATGTATAGCAAGTTAGTGTTTAAGGACTCTTGGGCCAAAAATATGTTCAGTAGGTCAAATATGGACTTCTGTACAGCCAAAACATGTAAAAAAATAAATAAAATTAATTAAATTAAAAAACCTTTTAAAAAAACCTTAAAAAACTATTAAAAAAAACTTTTCTGGAAGTATTGGCTACTAAAGGGAATCAGAAAGGAAGTCAGTATGTATAGTAAGTTATTGTTTAAAGGCTCTTGGGCCAAAAATATGTTCAGTAGGTCAAATATGGACTTCTGTACAGCCAAAACATGTAAAAAATAAATAAATTTAAATTAAAAAACTTTTTTTTTGAAAAAACTTTAAAAAACCTTTTCTGGAAGTTTTGGCTAGTAAAGGGAATCAGAAGTCAATATGTATAGTAAATTAGTGTTTAAAGACTCTTGGGCCAAAAATATGTTCAGTAGGTCAAATATGGACTTCTGTACAGCCATAACATGTAAAAAAATAAATTAAATTAAAAAAAAATTTTTTTTTAAACTTTAAAAAACTATAAAAACCTTTTGTGGAAGTTTTGGATAGTAAAGGGAATCAGAAGGGAAGTCAATGAGTATGTATAGCAAGTTAGTGTTTAAGGACTCTTGGGCGAAAAATATGTTTAGCAGGTCAAATATGGACTTCTGTACAGCCATAACATGTAAAAAAAGATTTTTTTATTTTTTTATTTTTTTTAAAAAATAAAAAAACTTTGGCTGTTTTGGCCAAAAATATGTTCAGTAGGTCAAATATGGACTTCTGTACAGCCAAAACATGTAAAAAAAAAAATTTAATTAAATTAAAAAACCTTTCAAAAAAACCTTAAAAAAACTATTAAAAAAACCTTTTCTGGAAGTACTGGCTAGTAAAGGGAATCAGAAAGGAAGTCAATATGTATAGTAAGTTCTTTTTTTAAAGGCTCTTGGGCCAAAAATATGTTCAGTAGGTCAAATATGGACTTCTGTACAGCCATAACATGTAAAAAAAATCAATTAAATTAAAAAACTTTTTAAAAAAAAACCTTAAAAAAACTATAAAAACCTTTTGTGCAAGTTTTGGATAGTAAAGGGAATCAGAAGGGAAGTCAATGAGTATGTATAGCAAGTTAGTGTTTAAGGACTCTTGGGCGAAAAATATGTTTAGCAGGTCAAATATGGACTTCTGTACAGCCATAACATGTAAAAAAAGATTTTTTTTTTTTTATTTTTTTTTTTTATACTTTAAAAAACCATTAAAAAAACTTTTGTACAACTTTTGACAAGCAATTGAAATCAGAAGGGAAGTCAAAGAGTGTGTACAGTAAGTTAGTGTTTAAGGACTCTTGGGCCAAAAATATTTTCAGTAGGTCAAATATTGACTTCTGTACAGCCAAAATATGTAAAAAAAAAAAATTAATTAAATTAAAAAACCTTTTAAAAAAACCTTAAAAAACTATAAAAAAAAACTTTTCTGGAAGTATTGGCTACTAAAGGGAATCAGAAAGGAAGTCAGTATGTATAGTAAGTTATTGTTTAAAGGCTCTTGGGCCAAAAATATGTTCAGTAGGTCAAATATGGACTTCTGTACAGCCAAAATATGTAAAAAAAAAAATTACATTAAAAAACTTTTTTTTGGAAAAAACTTTAAAAAACCTTTTCTGGAAGTTTTGGCTAGTAAAGGGAATCAGAAGTCAATATGTATAGTAAATTAATGTTTAAAGACTCTTGGGCCAAAAATATGTTCAGTAGGTCAAAAATGGACTTCTGTACAGCCATAACATGTAAAAAAATAAATTAAATTAAAAAACTTTTTTTAAAAAAACCTTAAAAAACTATAAAAACCTTTTGTGGAAGTTTTGGATAGTAAAGGGAATCAGAAGGGAAGTCAATGAGTATGTATAGCAAGTTAGTGTTTAAGGACTCTTGGGCCAAAAATATGTTCAGTAGGTCAAATATGGACTTCTGTACAGCCAAAACATGTAAAAAAATAAATAAAATTAATTAAATTAAAAAACCTTTTAAAAAAACCTTAAAAAACTATTAAAAAAAACTTTTCTGGAAGTATTGGCTACTAAAGGGAATCAGAAAGGAAGTCAGTATGTATAGTAAGTTATTGTTTAAAGGCTCTTGGGCCAAAAATATGTTCAGTAGGTCAAATATGGACTTCTGTACAGCCAAAACATGTAAAAAAAAAAAATTAAATTAAAAAACTTTTTTTTGGAAAAAATTAAATTAAAAAACTTTTTTTTGGAAAAAACTTTAAAAAACCTTTTCTGGAAGTTTTGGCTAGTAAAGGGAATCAGAAGTCAATATGTATAGTAAATTAGTGTTTAAAGACTCTTGGGCCAAAAATATGTTCAGTAGGTCAAATATGGACTTCTGTACAGCCATAACATGTAAAAAAAAAAAAAGAAAATTAAATTAAAAAACTTTTTTTTTTTTTTTTAACTTTAAAAAACCTTTTCTGGAAGTTTTGGATAGTAAAGGTATTCAGAAGGGAAGTCAATTAGTATGTATAGCAAGTTAGTATTAAGGACTCTTGGGCCAAAAATATGTTCAGTAGGTCAAATATGGACTTCTGTACAGCCAAAACATGTAAAAAAAAAAACATTTAATTAAATTAAAAAACCTTTTAAAAAAAACTTAAAAAAACTATAAAAAAAACCTTTTCTGGAAGTATTGGCTAGTAAAGGGAATCAGAAAGGAAGTCAATATGTATAGTAAGTTGTTGTTTAAAGGCTCTTGGGCCACAAATATGTTCAGCAGGTCAAATATGGACTTCTGTACAGCCATAACATGTAAAAAAAAAAAAATTAATTAAAAAACTTTTTAAAAAAACCTTAAAAAAACTATAAAAACCTTTTGTGGAAGTTTTGGATAGTAAAGGGAATCAGAAGGGAAGTCAATGAGTATGTATAGCAAGTTAGTGTTTAAGGACTCTTGGGCCAAAAATATGTTCAGTATGTAAAATATGGACTTCTGTACAGCCAAAACATGTAAAAAAAAAAATAATAATAATTAATTAAATTAAAAAAAACCTTTAAAAAAAAACTTAAAAAACTATAAAAAAAAACTTTTCTGGAAGTATTGGCTACTAAAGGGAATCAGAAAGGAAGTCAGTATGTATAGTAAGTTATTGTTTAAAGGCTCTTGGGCCAAAAATATGTTCAGCAGGTCAAATATGGACTTCTATACAGCCAAAACATGTAAAAAAAAATAAAAAAAAATTAAATTAAAAAACTTTTTTTTTGAAAAAACTTTGAAAAGCCTTTTCTGGAAGTTTTGGCTAGTAAAGGGAATCAGAAGTCAATATGTATAGTAAATTAGTGTTTAAAGACTCTTGGGCCAAAAATATGTTCAGTAGGTCAAATATGGACTTCTGTACAGCCATAACATGTAAAAAAATTAATTAAATTAAAAAACCTTTTAAAAAAACCTTAAAAAACTATAAAAACCTTTTGTGGAAGTTTTGGATAGTAAAGGGAATCAGAAGGGAAGTCAATGAGTATGTATAGCAAGTTAGTGTTTAAGGACTTTTGGGCGAAAAATATGTTCAGCAGGTCAAATATGGACTTCTGTACAGCCATAACATGTAAAAAAAGATTTTTTATTTTTATTTTTTTAAATACTTTAAAAAACCATTAAAAAAACTTTTGTACAACTTTTGACAAGCAATGGAAATCAGAAGGGAAGTCAAAGAGTGTGTACAGTAAGTTAGTGTTTAAAGACACTTGGGCCAAAAATATGTTCAGTAGGTCAAATATGGACTTCTGTACAGTCATAACATTTAAAAAAAAATGTAATTAAAAAACTTTTTTTTTTTTAACTTTAAAGAACCTTTTGTGAAAGTTTTGGCTCGTAATGGGAATCGGAAGGGAAGTCAATGAGTATGTATAGTAAATTAGTGTTTGAGGACTCTTGGGCCAAAAATATGTTCAGTAGGTCAAATATGGACTTCTGTACAGCCAAAACATGTAAAAAAAAAAATGTAATTAAATTAAAAAACCTTTTAAAAAAACCTTAAAAAACTATAAAAAAAACTTTTCTGGAAGTATTGGCTACTAAAGGGAATCAGAAAGGAAGTCAGTATGTATAGTAAGTTATTGTTTAAAGGCTCTTGGGCCAAAAATATGTTCAGAAGGTCAAATATGGACTTCTATACAGCCAAAACATGTAAAAAAAAAAAAAAAAAAATTTTAATTCAAAAAATTTTTTTTGGAAAAAACTTTAAAAAACCTTTTCTGGAAGTTTTGGCTAGTAAAGGCAATCAGAACAGAAGTCAATGAGTACGTATAGTAAGTTAGTGTTTAAGGTCTCTTGGACCAAAAATATGTTCAGTAGGTCAAATATGGACTTCTGTACAGCCATAACATATAAAAACTAGAAAAAAATAATAATTAAAAAAAACTTTAAAAAACCTTTAAAAAAAACCTTTAAAAAACCTTTTGTGGAACTTTTGGCTAGTAAAGGGAAACAAAAGGGAAGTCAATGAGTATGTATAGTAAGTTGTTTAAGTGTTTAAGGTCTCTTGGACCAAAAATATGTTCAATAGGTCAAATATGGACTTCTGTACAGCCATAACATGTAAAAAATTAAAAAAAAAATTAAAAATAGAAAAAACTTTTTAAAAAACTTTTAAACAAAACTTTCATGGAAATTTTGGCAAGTAATGGGAATCATAAGGGAAGTCAATGAGTATGTATAGTAAGTTGTTTAAGTGTTTAAGGACTCTTGAACCAAAAATATGTCCAGAAGGGTCAAATATGGATTTCTGTACAGCCATAACATGTAAAAAATGAAAAAAAAAAATCAAAAAAACTTTAAAATAACCTTTAAAAAACCTTTCGTGGAACTTTTGGTTAGTAAAGGGAAGCAGAAGGAAGGTCAATGAGTATGTATAGTAAGTTAGTGTTTAAGGTCTCTTGAACCAAAAATATGTCCAGTAGGTCAAATATGGACTTCTGTATAGCCATAACATGTGAAAAAAATAACATACATTTTTTTTTTTTTTTTTTTAAAAACCTTTAAAAAAAAATATTTCGTGGAACTTTTAGCTAGTAAAGGGAATCAGAACAGAAGTCCATGAGTATATATAGTAAGTTAGTGTTTAAGGACTCTTGGGCCAAAAATATGTTCAGTAGGTCAAATATGGACTTCTGTACAGCCATAACATGTAAAAAAAAATAATAAATGAAAAAATAAAAAAAAATTTAAAAAAACTTTCGTGGATCTTTTGGCTAGAAATGGGAATAGGAAAAGAAGTCAATGAGTATGTATAGTAAGTTAGTGTTTAAGTACTCTTGGACCAAAAATATGTTCAGTAGATCAAATATGGACTTCTGTACAGCCATAACATGTAAAAAATAAAAATGAATGAAAAAAAACTTTTAAAAAACTTTTAAAAAACTTTAAAAAAGACTTTCATGGAAATTTTGGCTAGTAATGGGAATCATAAGGGAAGTCAATGAGTATGTATAGTAAAGTAAGTTAGTGTTTAAGGACTCTTGGGTCAAAAATATATTCAGTAGGTCAAATATGGACTTATGTACAGCCATAACATGTACAATTAAAAAAAAAAAAATAAATAAAATAAAATAAAAACTTAAAAAAAAACTTTTGAAGAAACCTTTCGTGGAACTTTTGTCTAGTAAAGGGAATCATAAGGAAAGTCAATGAGTATGATTAGTAAGTTAGTGTTTAAGGAACCTTGAACCAAAATTATTTTCAGTAGGTCAAATTTGGACTTCTGTACAGCCCTAACATGTAAAAAAATTAATTAAAAAAACTTTAAAAAAACCTTTAAAAAAAACCTTTCTTGGAACTTTTGGCTAGTAATGGGAATCATAAGGGAAGTCATTGAGTATATATAGTCAGTTAGTGTTTAAGGACTCTTCAACCAAAAATATGTCCAGTAGGTCAAATATGGACTTCTGTACAGCCATAACATATAAAAAAAATTAAATAAATGAATAAATAAAACATTTTTTTTTCACAAAACCTTTAAAAAAACCTTTCATGGAACTTTTGGCTAGTAAAGAGAATCATAAGGGAAGTCAATGAGTATGTATAGTAAGTTAGTGTTTAAGGACTCTTGGGTCAAAAATATGTTCATTAGGTCAAATATGTACTTCTGTACAGCCATAACATATAAAAAATTAAAAAAAAATTAAAAAACTTTAAAAAACTTTAAAAAAACTTTAAAAAAACCTTTCGTGGAACTTTTGGCTAGTAAAGGTAATCAGAACAGAAGTCAATGAGTACATATAGTAAGTTAGTGTTTAAGGTCTCTTGGACCAAAAATATGTTCAGTAGGTCAAATATGGACTTCTGTACAGCCATAACATATAAAAAATAAAAAATAAAAAAATAAAAAAAGAAACCTTTAAAAAAAACTTTTAAAAAAACTTTCGTGGAACTTTTGGCTAGTAAAGGGAATCATAAGGGAAGTCAATGAGTATGTATAGTAAGTTAGTGTTTAGGGACTCTTGGGTCAAAAATATGTTCAGTAGGTCAAATATGGACTTCTGTACAGCTATAACATGTAAAAAAATAAAATAAAAAAATAATACTTTTGTGGAACTTTTGGCTAGAAATGGGAATCATAAGGGAAGTCAATGAGTATGTATAGTAAGTTAGTGTTTAAGGTCCCTTGGACCAAAAATATGTTCAGTAGGTCAAATATGGACTTCTGTACAGCCATAACATGTAAAAAAAAATAAATAAATAAAAATTAAAAAAACTTTAAAAAAAACTTTTAAACAAAACTTTCGTGGAACTTTTGGCTAGTAAAGGGAATCATAAGGGAAGTCAATGAGTATGTATAGTAAGTTAGTGTTTAGGGACTCTTGGGTCAAAAATATGTTCAGTAGGTCAAATATGGACTTCTGTACAGCTATAACATGTAAAAAAATAAAATAAAAAAAGAATACTTTTGTGGAACTTTTGGCTAGAAATGGGAATCATAAGCGAAGTCAATGAGTATGATTAGTAAGTTAGTGTTTAAGGAACCTTGAACCAAAAATATTTTCAGTAGGTCAAATTTGGACTTCTGTACAGCCCTAACATGTAAAAAAATTAATTAAAAAAACTTTAAAAAACATTTAAAAAAAACCTTTCTTGGAACTTTTGGCTAGTAATGGGAATCATAAGGGAAGTCATTGAGTATGTATAGTCAGTTAGTGTTTAAGGACTCTTGAACCAAAAATATGTCCAGTCCGTCAAATATGGACTTCTGTACAGCCATAACATATAAAAAAAAAAAAAATAATGAATAAAAAAAACATTTTTTTTCACAAAACCTTTAAAAAAACCTTTCGTGGAACTTTTGGCTAGTAAAGAGAATCAAAAGGGAAATCAATGAGTATGTATAGTAAGTTAGTGTTTAAGGTCTCTTGGACCAAAAATATGTTCAGTAGATCAAATATGGACTTCTGTACAGCCATAACATGTAAAAAAAAAAAATGAATAAAAAAAAAAAAAAACTTTTAAAAAACTTTAAAAAAGACTTTCATGGAAATTTTGGCTAGTAATGGGAATCATAACGGAAGTCATTGAGTATGTATAGTCAGTTAGTGTTTAAGGTCTCTTGGACCAAAAATATGTTCAGTAGGTAAAATATGGACTTCTGTACAGCCATAACATGTAAGAAAAAAAAGAAGAAAGAAAAAACCCTTTAAAAAAACCTTTCGTGGAACTTTTGGCTAGTAAAGGCAATCAGAACAGAAGTCAATGAGTATGTATTGTAAGTTAGTATTCAAGGACTCTTGAACCAAAAATATGTTCAGTAGGTCAAATGTGGACTTCTGTACAGCCATAACATGTAAAAAAACAAAGAAACAAAAAAAAAAACTTTTGTGGAACTTTTGGCTAGTAATGGGAATCAGAACAGAAGTCAATGAGTATGTATAGTAAGGTAGTATTCAAGGACTCTTGAACCAAAAATATGTTCAGTAGGTCAAATGTGGACTTCTGTATATCCATAACATGTCAAAAAAATAAAAAATAAATTAAAAAAACAAAAAGCTTTAAAAAAACCTTTAAAAAATCTTTAGTAGAACTTTTGGCTAGTTAAGGGAATCAGAAGGGAAGTCAATGAGTATGTATAGTAAGTTAGTGTTTAAGGTCTCTTGGACCAAAAATATGTTCAGTAGATCAAATATGGACTTCTGTACAGCCATAACATGTAAAAAATAAAAATGAATAAAAAATAAAAAAAAACTTTTAAAAAACTTTAAAAAAGACTTTAATGGAAATTTTGGCTAGTAATGGGAATCATAAGGGAAGTCATTGAGTATGTATAGTCAGTTAGTGTTTAAGGACTCTTTAACCAAAAATATGTCCAGTACGTCAAATATGGACTTCTGTACAGCCATAACATATAAAAAAAAAAAAAATAATGAATAAAAAAAACATTTTTTTTCACAAAACCTTTAAAAAAACCTTTCGTGGAACTTTTGGCTAGTAAAGAGAACCATAAGGGAAGTCAATGAGTATGTACAGTAAGTTAGTGTTTAAGGACTCTTGAACCAAAAATATTTCCAGTAGGTCAAATATGGACTTCTGTACAGCCATAACATGTAAAAAAAATAAATAAATAAATGAAAAAAAAAAAAAAACTTTAAAAAAACTTTTTAAAAAACTTTAAAAAAAACTTTCGTGGATCTTTTGGCTAGAAATGGGAATAGGAAAAGAAGTCAATGAGTATGTATAGTAAGTTAGTGTTTAAGGTCTCTTGGACCAAAAATATGTTCAGTAGGTCAAATATGGACTTCTGTACAGCCATAACATATAAAAACAAAAAAAACAAAAAAATAAAAAATAAACCTTTAAAAAAAACTTTTAAAAAAACTTTCGTGGAACTTTTGGCTAGTAAAGGGAATCATAAGGGAAGTCAATGAGTATGTATAGTAAGTTAGTGTTTAAGGACTCTTGGGTCAAAAATATGTTCAGTAGGTCAAATATGGACTTCTGTACAGCTATAACATGTAAAAAAAAAAAAAAAAAAAATACTTTTGTGGAACTTTTGGCTAGTAATGGGAATCATAAGGGAAGTCAATGAGTATGTATAGTAAGTTAGTGTTTAAGGTCCCTTGGACCAAAGATATGTTCAGTAGGTCAAATATGGACTTCTGTACAGCCATAACATGTAAAAAAAAAAAAAATAAATAAATGAAAAAATAAAAAAAACGTTAAAAAAACTTTAAAAAAACTTTTAAAAAAACTTTTAAAAAAACTTTCGTGGATCTTTTGGCTAGAAATGGGAATAGGAAAAGAAGTCAATGAGTATGTATAGTAAGTTAGTGTTTAAGGTCTCTTGGACCAAAAATATGTTCAGTAGGTCAAATATGGACTTCTGTACAGCCATAACATATAAAAACAAAAAAAACAAAAAAATAAAAAATAAACCTTTAAAAAAAACTTTTAAAAAAACTTTCGTGGAACTTTTGGCTAGTAAAGGGAATCATAAGGGAAGTCAATGAGTATGTATAGTAAGTTAGTGTTTAAGGACTCTTGGGTCAAAAATATGTTCAGTAGGTCAAATATGGACTTCTGTACAGCTATAACATGTAAAAAAAAAAAAAAAAAAAAATACTTTTGTGGAACTTTTGGCTAGTAATGGGAATCATAAGGGAAGTCAATGAGTATGTATAGTAAGTTAGTGTTTAAGGTCCCTTGGACCAAAGATATGTTCAGTAGGTCAAATATGGACTTCTGTACAGCCATAACATGTAAAAAAAAAAAAAAAAAATTAAAAATAGAAAAAACTTAAAAAAAAACTTTTAAACAAAACTTTCATGGAAATTTTGGCTAGTAATGGAAATCATAAGGGAAGTCAATGAGTATGTATAGTAAAGTAAGTTAGTGTTTAAGGACTCTTAAACCAAAAATATGTCCAGAAGGGTCAAATATGGACTTCTGTATAGCCATAACATGTGAATAACATTACAATTTTTTTTTTTTTTTTCAAAAACCTTAAAAGAAAAAAACTTTAAAAAAACATTAAAAAAAAACTTTTGTGGAACTTTTGGCGAGTAAAGGGAATCAAAAGGGACCAAAAATATGTTCAGTAGATCAAATATGGACTTCTGTACAGCCATAACATGTAAAAAAAAATAATAAATAAAAAAAACTTTTAAAAAACTTTTAAAAAAACTTTTAAAAAAACTTTTAAAAAAACTTTCGTGGATCTTTTGGCTAGAAATGGGAATAGGAAAAGAAGTCAATGAGTATGTATAGTAAGTTAGTGTTTAAGGTCTCTTGGACCAAAAATATGTTCAGTAGATCAAATATGGACTTCTGTACAGCCATAACATGTAAAAAATAAAAATGAATAAAAAAAAACTTTTCAAAAACTTTTCAAAAACTTTAAAAAAGACTTTCATGGAACTTTTGGCTAGTAAAGAGAATCATAAGGGAAGTCAACGAGTATGTATAGTAAGTTAGTGTTTAAGGTCTCTTGGACTAAAAATATGTTCATTAGGTCAAATATGGACTTCTGTACAGCCATAACATATAAAAGAAATTTAAAAAAAAAAGTAAAAATTTTTTTTTAAAAACTTAAATAAAAACTTTCATGGAAATTTTGGCTAGTAATGGGAATCATAAGGGAAGTCAATGAGTATGTATAGTAAAGTAAGTTAGTGTTTAAGGATTCTTGGGTCAAAAATATGTTCATTAGGTCAAATATGGACTTCTGTACAGCCATAACATATAAAAATAAATAAAAATAAAAAAAAACTTTAAAAAAACTTTAAAAAACCTTTAAAAAAAACTTTGAAAAACCTTTAAAAAAACCTTTCGTGGAACTTTTGGCTAGTAAAGGTAATCAGAACAGAAGTCAATGAGTACATATAGTAAGTTAGTGTTTAAGGTCTCTTGGACCAAAAATATGTTCAGTAGGTCAAATATGGACTTCTGTACAGCCATAACATATAAAAAAGAAAAAAGAAAAAAAGAAAAAAAGAAACCTTTAAAAAAAACTTTTAAAAAAACTTTCGTGGAACTTTTGGCTAGTAAAGGGAGTCATAAGGGAAGTCATTGAGTATGTATAGTCAGTTAGTGTTTAAGGTCTCTTGGACCAAAAATATGTTCAGTAGGTAAAATATGGACTTCTGTACAGCCATAACATGTAAGAAAAAAAAGAAGAAAGAAAAAACCCTTTAAAAAAACCTTTCGTGGAACTTTTGGCTAGTAAAGGCAATCAGAACAGAAGTCAATGAGTATGTATTGTAAGTTAGTATTCAAGGACTCTTGAACCAAAAATATGTTCAGTAGGTCAAATGTGGACTTCTGTACAGCCATAACATGTAAAAAAACAAAGAAACAAAAAAAAAAACTTTTGTGGAACTTTTGGCTAGTAATGGGAATCAGAACAGAAGTCAATGAGTATGTATAGTAAGGTAGTATTCAAGGACTCTTGAACCAAAAATATGTTCAGTAGGTCAAATGTGGACTTCTGTATATCCATAACATGTCAAAAAAATAAAAAATAAATTAAAAAAACAAAAAGCTTTAAAAAAACCTTTAAAAAATCTTTAGTAGAACTTTTGGCTAGTTAAGGGAATCAGAAGGGAAGTCAATGAGTATGTATCGTCTCGGTTACGTATGTAACCCTCGTTCCCTGAAGGAGGGAACGGAGACGTACGTCGGAACTGACCGACGAATTGGGATCTATTTTCAGAGACCAATCTACTTCGAGTGTTTAAAAACGAGCCAATGAGGATTGGCATGCGGTAGACGCGTCCCACGCTCCGCCCCGCAGCGCGGGTATAAATACGGAAGTGGAAGTACCGCATATCGCTTTACAACTGAGGAGCCGGCTAAGTGGCTCGGCCTACAGCTGAAGCACAGCACCTGGCGACGGGACGTACGTCTCCGTTCCCTCCTTCAGGGAACGAGGGTTACATACGTAACCGAGACGTTCCCTTTCAGTCGGTCACGTTCGACGTACGTCGGAACTGACCGACGAATTGGGATCCCTACTAACACGCCAGAGATGCTGGCCCTTCCAGCGCCCTGACCGAGCTCGCTGGACCACACCTAGGTTGGTGCGGAAGTCAGGGCTCCAGTCAGGGAGGCCAGTCACTGCTGTTCCTGCAAGACCCACTCAGCGTGACTATTGGATAACGCTGGGAAAGCGTGCCCGTCTCAGGAGATGGTACGCTGCGGAGCCACGTCCTTCAGTGAAAGGAGAGGTGGAATTACTCATAAGGACTAACCTAGCAGGGTAGTGCTACCTATGGCAGTCTCTGGGGTGGATCCAACCTGGTCCCAGGGGGGAAAGAACACCACCGGAGACGACAGAGCGGGCTCTGTCAAGGGAAAGACACGGGGCTAGCCGAGTAGGGTAGCTGGTACCGTGGAGAATACACATATGGGGTTGCCGTTAGGGAACCGCTACATATGGAACCCAGCCTAACACACACGTTCCACAAGCATACGGGTGTAGGCCTGATGTCAGACGGCCGCAGGAGCTCGACAGGGTTAGCCGTTTCCGGGGAACACAACTGGAGACAATAGACGCACGTATCCGGCCCGGAGGCGGGAGTGGGGTATGCAAGCCGACACTAGAACGGGTACTTAGCGCTACTGGCCACTGGGGGCGAGGACGCGGGAAGATACCGGCTCTACACGGAGGCTATAAAATCTAGCGAACGTGTTAGGTGTCGCCCAGCCCGCAGCTCTACATATGTCTGTCAGCGAGGCGCCTTGAGCCAGCGCCCAGGAGGAGGCTACACTCCTAGTGGAGTGAGCTCGCACCCCGAGCGGGCAAGGCACGTCTTGGGACTGGTAAGCCAAGACGATAGCATCCACTATCCAGTGGGCTAACCTCTGCTTGGAGACAGCCTTTCCCTTCTGCTGGCCTCCGTAACAGACAAAGAGCTGTTCTGAGGTTCTAAAGCTTTGAGTTCGGTCCACGTAGGCGCGAAGAGCGCGGACGGGACAGAGCAAAGCTAGGGCTGGGTCTGCCTCCTCCGAAGGCAGCGCTTGCAGGTTCACCACCTGGTCCCGGAAGGGAGTGGTGGGAACCTTGGGCACGTATCCAGGCCGGGGTCTCAGGACAACGTGAGAGTTGGCCGGCCCGAATTCTAGGCACGATTCGTTGACCGAAAGTGCATGCAGGTCCCCTACCCTCTTGATTGAGGCCAATGCAATCAGGAGCACTGTCTTCATGGACAGGATGTTTAGCTCGACTGACTGTAAAGGCTCGAAGGGAGGGCCCTGGAGCGCTCTGAGCACCAGGGCTAGGTCCCAAGAGGGTACCGAGGTTGGCCGAGGAGGATTTAGTCTCCTCGCACCTCTGAGGAACCTGACGATTAAGTCGTGCTTACCTAAGGACTTACCTTCAACTACATCGTGATACGCCGCTATTGCGGCGACGTACACTTTGAGGGTGGAGGGAGACAGCCTTCTCTCCAACCCATCTTGTAGGAAAGAAAGCACGACATTAATCGAACACCTTCGGGGGTCTTCCCGGCGGGAAGAACACCATTCAACGAACAGGTTCCACTTCAGCGCATAGAGGTGCCTTGTAGAGGGGGCTCTAGCTGAAGCGATGGTGTCTGCCACTGCCTGTGGCAGACCACCTAGAACCTCCGCGTCCCGTCCAGGGACCAGACATGGAGTCTCCAGAGGTCTGGACGCGGGTGCCATAGAGTGCCCCGCCCCTGAGAAAGCAGGTCCTTCCTCAGGGGGATCGGCCAGGGAGGGGCTGTCGTGAGGAGTGAGAGTTCGGAGAACCAGGTCCGGTTGGGCCAGTAGGGCGCAACTAACAAGACCTGCTCCTCGTCCTCCCTGACCTTGCACAGTGTCTGTGCGAGAAGGCTCACTGGGGGAAACGCATACTTGCGTAGGTCCCGGGGCCAGCTGTGCGCCAGTGCATCTGTACCGAGGGTGCCCCCGGACAGGGAGTAATACAACTGGCAATGGGTCGAGTCCGGAGAGGCGAACAGGTCTACCTGCGCGGCTCCGAAGAGGTCCCATATCAGCTGGACGCTCCGGGGGTGGAGTCGCCACTCTCCCGGAGGTGTCGGCTGACGAGAGAGCTCGTCGGCTGTCTGGTTCAGCGCACCTGGGATGTGAATGGCCCGAAGCGACCTCAGACGCTTCTGACTCCACAGGAGGAGATGGCGGGCGAGCCGGAGCATGCAACGGGAGCGTAGACCACCCTGACGGTTGATGTACGCAACGGCCGCAGTGCTGTCCGTACGGACCAGAACGTGTTTTCCCTGTAGCGGCTTTTTGAAGCGGCCCAGGGCGAGACGTACTGCCAGAAGCTCTAGGCAATTGATATGCCAACGCAGTTGGGGCCCCGTCCACAGACCCGCAACTGAGTGCCCGTTGTACGTGGCCCCCCAACCCGTGGAAGAGGCATCCGTGAAAACCACAGCATGCCTGGACACCTGTTCTAGGGACACTCCGGCCCGTAGAAAGGCAGGGTCCGCCCACGGATTGAAGGTTTGGCGACAGTAAGGAGTAACTGAGACCCGGTACTGGCCGCGCTGCCACGCCCATCTCGGGACTCGGTCGTGAAGCCAGCATTGAAGCGGTCTCATATGAAGCAATCCGAGCGGCGTTACCGCGGCTGCAGATGCCATATGCCCCAGGAGCCTCTGAAAGAATTTCAGTGGGACCGCTGTCCTGCCTTTGAACATATTCAAGCAGTTCAACACTGACCGGACTCGCTCCTCTGTGAGGCGCGCAGTCCGGTTGACCGAGTCCAGCTCCATACCGAGATAAGAGATCCTCTGTGTGGGACAGAGTTTGCTCTTCTCTCGGTTGACCCGAAGGCCCAACAGGCTGAGGTGACGTAGCACCAGGTCCCTGTGTTCGCACAACTGCTCCCGGGACTGGGCCAGTATGAGCCAGTCGTCGAGATAGTTGAGAATACGAACGCCGCGTTCTCTGAGCGGAACAATGGCTGCCTCTGCGACTTTCGTGAAGACGCGAGGCGACAGGGACAGCCCGAAGGGCAGGACTTTGTACTGAAATGCCCTCCCCTCGAACGCAAAGCGAAGGAACGGTCTGTGTCGAGGGAGAATGGAGACATGAAAGTACGCGTCCTTCAGGTCGATCGCTGCGAACCAATCCCGGGGACGGATGCATTCGAAAATGCGTTTCTGCGTTAGCATTCTGAACGGGAGCTTGTGCAGGGCCCGATTCAGGACACGCAGGTCCAGGATTGGTCTTAACCCACCCCCTTTCTTGGGCACAATGAAGTAGGGGCTGTAAAACCCCGCCCTCATATCGGCCGGAGGAACCGGCTCGACCGCGTCCTTCGCCAGCAGGACATCGATCTCGGACCGCAAGACATGGGCATCGCAACTCCGCACTGAGGTGAAGAGGATGCCCGTGAACTTGGGAGGCCGGCGGGCGAATTTAATCGCATAGCCGAGTCTGATGGTACGGATGAGCCAGCGAGACGGCCTGGGAAGACCTAACCAGGCCCCCAGAGACCGAACAAGCGGGACCAACGGCACCACAGACGTGCCCGGGGTGAGGCAGCGAGATGGAGTACCCAGGCCCGACTCGGGAGGCCCGGAGGCGGCCCGGAGTGTTGCTTGAGTACTCCAGGGTGGGGCAGAGTGTGGGTGAGAAGGCCCGGGGGCGTTCTCGGTGCCCACACTGCTGCCCCCTGGCGAGGGGGAGAGGGGAGGAAAGGAGTGGCAAGGCCCGGGGGCGTCGCACACTGCCAACCTGACCCTCTTGGGGCCCAGGGAGGGAGGAAACTGCTCTTTTATTGAGAATGTGGGCACCGCTGGACTCCGGAGAGCCAGCGGCAGGATGTTGATACCAGTGTGGTGGACATTCTCCCCCCGGTCCTCCTCCGGGGGGAGGAGGGGTGCGGACACCACCTCCCCGAGAACAGCTCCTCTCCTCCCTGGGCTGCCCGTCTCAGGGCCGCTTACCCTTGCGCTTGCCTGCAGAGACAGCGGGGCCCTGGACGGGTTGGGCGGCCCCCTTGCGCCTGGCGCCCTGCTTTGCCGGTGGAGGCTGCTGCTTTGGCTTGGCAGGGGCGGAGGCAGACGCCGGGGGACGCCCTCGGCGACGAGCAGGCGGGGGCGCTGCAGCCGGCGACTGGGTGGAAGCAGCAGCAGGTCGCCGGGGCAGGATATTTTTAATCGCCTCCGTCTGCTTCTGGGCAACCGAGAACTGCTGGGCGAAGTTCTCGATCGCGTCGCCGAAGAGGCCGGCCTGACAGACAGGGGCGTTGAGGAACCGCACTTTGTCGGTCTCACGCATATCTGCCAGGTTCAGCCACAGGTGGCGTTCCTGGACCACAAGTGTGGACATCGCCCGACCCAGGGAGCGTGCGGTGACTTTCGTCGCCCTGAGGGCGAGGTCCGTCGCGGTACGCAGTTCCTGCATAACCCCTGGGTCGGAACTACCCTCGTGCAATTCCATGAGCGCTTTGGCCTGGTAGACCTGCAGGAGCGCCATGGCATGCAGAGATGACGCGGCTTCTCCACAGGCCGTGTAAGCCTTGCCGGTTAGCCCGGACGAGAACTTACATGCCCGGGAGGGGAGACGCGGATTTCCCCGCCAGTCGGTAGCGGTCTTAGGACACAGTTGCATCGCAACCGACCGCTCCACTGGGGGGATCTCCACGTAACCCTTCGCCGCGCCACCGTCGAGGGTAGTGAGGACGGAGGAGTCAGTCGATCGGTTTCTAGCGCTATAGGGCGCTGTCCACGACTTCGTGAGCTCCTGATGCACTTCCGGGAAGAAAGGCACTGGGGCGGGGCGCTGAGAACCAGCACGGGCCGTCCCGAGATACCAATCATCCAGCCGCGAGGGTTCGGGACGCGGTGGAGGGTTCCACTCGAGCCCGACACTCGCGGCGGCCCGGGAAAGCATAGCCGTGAGCTCTGGATCGGACTCGGGCAACGCTACCACACCCGAAGGGTCCATTAGCTCGTCCCCCGATGCGGCGATCGAAACCATATCCTCAACCGGAGCCCCGAAAGTAACAGCTGGCCCCCCGCGGGAAGGACCAGCATGCTCTTCCGGAAGCTCAACCGGCGCAGCGGAGGGGGGAGGGGCCCGAGGAGCCTGTTGGCCCGGCGGGAGTGCCCTCACAGTAACCCTCAGGTCCCCACCAAAGGCATCAGCCAAAGTAGCAGCCCTCTGCTTCGGAGCAGGAGGGCCACTAGATCGGGGGATGCGCAATGGGACTCCACCTCTTTCAAGGTAGTCGAGCCTGGACCGTAGTACTGCGATGGTCATATTCCCGCAATGGGAACATGAGTCATCCACGAAAGCCGCCTCAGCGTGCTGAACGCCCAAACACGTGAGACAGCGATCGTGTCCGTCAGCTGGGGACAGGTAACGACGGCATCCAGAAACACACGGTTTGAATGACATCTTGAAAAAGACGCAGGGTCAAACCGTGTTGCTCTTTTAGAGGAAAATGCTCTGATCAGTGCCGAGGCACGCAGGGGAAATGGCCGCGGCTCGCAGCGGTTCAAAGGTGCAAGCCCGCTGAGAGCACTCAACCCAAAGCTGTAAAAACAGCTGTTTGTTTTCTTCGCGACCGCCGCTGCAGGCACCATCACACCGACACTGGCAGAGCTCCAACTCTCTTTGTTCGCAGGAAACACTCTTCGTAGGAACAAACACATGAATGTTCGGCTCCGAAGTTGAAAGCGATATGCGGTACTTCCACTTCCGTATTTATACCCGCGCTGCGGGGCGGAGCGTGGGACGCGTCTACCGCATGCCAATCCTCATTGGCTCGTTTTTAAACACTCGAAGTAGATTGGTCTCTGAAAATAGATCCCAATTCGTCGGTCAGTTCCGACGTACGTCGAACGTGACCGACTGAAAGGGAAAGTAAGTTAGTGTTTAAGGTCTCTTGGACCAAAAATATGTTCAGTAGATCAAATATGGACTTCTGTACAGCCATAACATGTAAAAAATAAAAATTAATAAAAAAAAACTTTTAAAAAACTTTAAAAAAGACTTTAATGGAAATTTTGGCTAGTAATGGGAATCATAAGGGAAGTCATTGAGTATGTATAGTCAGTTAGTGTTTAAGGACTCTTGAACCAAAAATATGTCCAGTACGTCAAATATGGACTTCTGTACAGCCATAACATATAAAAAATAAAAAATAAATGAATAAAAAAAACATTTTTTTTCACAAAACCTTTAAAAAAACCTTTCGTGGAACTTTTGGCTAGTAAAGAGAACCATAAGGGAAGTCAATGAGTATGTACAGTAAGTTAGTGTTTAAGGACTCTTGAACCAAAAATATTTCCAGTAGGTCAAATATGGACTTCTGTACAGCCATAACATGTAAAAAAAATAAATAAATAAATGAAAAAATAAAAAAAACTTTAAAAAAACTTTAAAAAAACTTTTTAAAAAACTTTTTAAAAAACTTTCGTGGATCTTTTGGCTAGAAATGGGAATAGGAAAAGAAGTCAATGAGTATGTATAGTAAGTTAGTGTTTAAGGTCTCTTGGACCAAAAATATGTTCAGTAGGTCAAATATGGACTTCTGTACAGCCATAACATATAAAAACAAAAAAAACAAAAAAATAAAAAATAAACCTTTAAAAAAAACTTTTCAAAAAACTTTCGTGGAACTTTTGGCTAGTAAAGGGAATCATAAGGGAAGTCAATGAGTATGTATAGTAAGTTAGTGTTTAAGGACTCTTGGGTCAAAAATATGTTCAGTAGGTCAAATATGGACTTCTGTACAGCCATAACATGTAAAAAAAATAAAAAAAAAATTAAAATAGAAAAAACTTAAAAAAAAAACTTTTAAACAAAACTTTCATGAAAATTTTGGCTAGTAATGGAAATCATAAGGGAAGTCAATGAGTATGTATAGTAAAGTAAGTTAGTGTTTAAGGACTCTTGAACCAAAAATATGTCCAGAAGGGTCAAATATGGACTTCTGTATAGCCATAACATGTGAATAACATTACAATTTTTTTTTTTTTTTTCAAAAACCTTAAAAGAAAAAAACTTTAAAAAAAACATTAAAAAAAAACTTTTGTGGAACTTTTGGCGAGTAAAGGGAATCAAAAGGGACCAAAAATATGTTCAGTAGATCAAATATGGACTTCTGTACAGCCATAACATGTAAAAAAAAATAATAAATAAAAAAAACTTTTAAAAAACTTTTAAAAAAACTTTTAAAAAAACTTTTAAAAAAACTTTTAAAAAAACCTTCGTGGATCTTTTGGCTAGAAATGGGAATAGGAAAAGAAGTCAATGAGTATGTATAGTAAGTTAGTGTTTAAGGTCTCTTGGACCAAAAATATGTTCAGTAGATCAAATATGGACTTCTGTACAGCCATAACATGTAAAAAATAAAAATGAATAAAAAAAAACTTTTCAAAAACTTTTCAAAAACTTTAAAAAAGACTTTCATGGAACTTTTGGCTAGTAAAGAGAATCATAAGGGAAGTCAATGAGTATGTATAGTAAGTTAGTGTTTAAGGTCTCTTGGACTAAACATATGTTCATTAGGTCAAATATGGACTTCTGTACAGCCATAACATATAAAAAAAAGTTAAAAAAAAAAGTAAAAATTTTTTTTTAAAAACTTAAAAACTTTCATGGAAATTTTGGCTAGTAATGGGAATCATAAGGGAAGTCAATGAGTATGTATAGTAAAGTAAGTTACTGTTTAAGGACTCTTGGGTCAAAAATATATTCAGTAGGTCAAATATGGACTTATGTACAGACATAACATGTACAATTTAAAAAAAATAAAAAAATAAAATAAAATAAAAACTTTAAAAAAAACTTTTGAAGAAACCTTTCGTGGAACTTTTGTCTAGTAAAGGGAATCATAAGGGAAGTCAATGAGTATGATTAGTAAGTTAGTGTTTATGGAACCTTGAACCAAAATTATTTTCAGTAGGTCAAATTTGGACTTCTGTACAGCCATAACATGTAAAAAAACAAAGAAACAAAAAAAAAACTTTTGTGGAACTTTTGGCTAGTAATGGGAATCAGAACAGAAGTCAATGAGTATGTATAGTAAGGTAGTATTCAAGGACTCTTGAACCAAAAATATGTTCAGTAGGTCAAATGTGGACTTCTGTATATCCATAACATGTCAAAAAAATAAAAAATAAATTAAAAAAACAAAAAGCTTTAAAAAAACCTTTAAAAAATCTTTAGTAGAACTTTTGGCTAGTTAAGGGAATCAGAAGGGAAGTCAATGAGTATGTATAGTAAGTTAGTGTTTAAGGTCTCTTAGACCAAAAATATGTTCAGTAGATCAAATATGGACTTCTGTACAGCCATAACATGTAAAAAATAAAAATGAATAAAAAATAAAAAAAAACTTTTAAAAAACTTTAAAAAAGACTTTAATGGAAATTTTGGCTAGTAATGGGAATCATAAGGGAAGTCATTGAGTATGTATAGTCAGTTAGTGTTTAAGGACTCTTGAACCAAAAATATGTCCAGTACGTCAAATATGGACTTCTGTACAGCCATAACATATAAAAAAAAAAAAAAATGAATAAAAAAAACATTTTTTTTCACAAAACCTTTAAAAAAACCTTTCGTGGAACTTTTGGCTAGTAAAGAGAACCATAAGGGAAGTCAATGAGTATGTACAGTAAGTTAGTGTTTAAGGACTCTTGAACCAAAAATATTTCCAGTAGGTCAAATATGGACTTCTGTACAGCCATAACATGTAAAAAAAATAAATAAATAAATGAAAAAATAAAAAAAACTTTAAAAAAACTTTAAAAAAACTTTTAAAAAAACTTTCGTGGATCTTTTGGCTAGAAATGGGAATAGGAAAAGAAGTCAATGAGTATGTATAGTAAGTTAGTGTTTAAGGTCTCTTGGACCAAAAATATGTTCAGTAGGTCAAATATGGACTTCTGTACAGCCATAACATATAAAAACAAAAAAAACAAAAAAATAAAAAATAAACCTTTAAAAAAAACTTTTAAAAAAACTTTCGTGGAACTTTTGGCTAGTAAAGGGAATCATAAGAGAAGTCAATGAGTATGTATAGTAAGTTAGTATTCAAGGACTCTTGAACCAAAAATATGTTCAGTAGGTCAAATGTGGACAACTGTATATCCATAACATGTAAAAAATTAAAAAAATAAAAAAATAAAAAAATAAAAAACTTTAAAAAAACCTTTAAAAAACCTTTAGTGGAACTTTTAGCTAGTTAAGGGAATCAGAAGGGAAGTCAATGAGTATGTATAGTAAGTTAGTGTTTAAGGTCTCTTGGACCAAAAATATGTTCAGTAGGTCAAATATGGACTTCTGTACAGCCATAACATGTAAGAAAAAAAAGAAAAGAAAAAAAATACCTTTAAAAAAACCTTTCGTGGAACTTTTGGCTAGTAAAGGGAATCAGAACAGAAATCCATGAGTATGTATACTAAGTTAGTGTTTAAGGACTCTTGGGCCAAAAATATGTTCAGTAGGTCAAATATTGACTTCTGTACAGCCATAACATGTAAAAAATAAAAATAAATAAAAAATAAAAAAAACTTTTAAAAAACGTTTGAAGAAACCTTTCGTGGAACTTTTGTCTAGTAAAGGGAATCATAAGGGAAGTCAATGAGTATGATTAGTAAGTTAGTGTTTAAGGAACCTTGAACCAAAAATATTTTCAGTAGGTCAAATTTGGACTTCTGTACAGCCCTAACATGTAAAAAAATTAATAAAAAAGCTTAAAAAAACCTTTTGAAAAAACCTTTCTTGGAACTTTTGGCTAGTAATGGGAATCATAAGGGAAGTCATTGAGTATTTATAGTCAGTTAGTGTTTAAGGACTCTTGAACCAAAAATATGTCCAGTAGGTCAAATATGGACTTCTCTACAGCCATAACATGTAAAAAAATAAAATAAATAAATAATAAAAAAAACTTTAAAAAACCTTTAAAAAAAACTTTTAAAAAAACCTTAAAAGAAAACCTTTTGTGGAACTTTTGGCTAGTAAAGGGAATCATAAGGTAAGTCAATGAGTATGTATAGTAAGTTAGTGTTTAAGGACTCTTGAACCAAAAATATGTCCAGTAGGTCAAAAATGGACTTCTGTATAGCCATAACATGTGAAAAAATAAAAATAAATAAAAAATAAAAAAAACTTTTAAAAAACTTAAAAAAAAACTTTCATGGAAATTTTGGCTAGTAATGGGAATCATAAGGGAAGTCAATGAGTATGTATAGTAAGTTAGTGTTTAAGGACTCTTGGGTCAAAAATATATTCAGTAGGTCAAATATGGACTTCTGTACAGCCATAACATGTACAATTTAAAAAAATAAATAAAATAAAATAAAATAAAAACTTAAAAAAAAACTTTTGAAGAAACCTTTCGTGGAACTTTTGTCTAGTAAAGGGAATCATAAGGGAAGTCAATGAGTATGATTAGTAAGTTAGTGTTTAAGGAACCTTGAACCAAAAATATTTTCAGTAGGTCAAATTTGGACTTCTGTACAGCCCTAACATGTAAAAAAATTAATAAAAAAGCTTAAAAAAACCTTTTGAAAAAACCTTTCTTGGAACTTTTGGCTAGTAATGGGAATCATAAGGGAAGTCATTGAGTATGTATAGTCAGTTAGTGTTTAAGGACTCTTGAACCAAAAATATGTCCAGTAGGTCAAATATGGACTTCTGTACAGCCATAACATATAACATATAAAAAATAAAAAATAAATGAATAAATAAAACGTCTCGGTTACGTATGGTAACCCTCGTTCCCTGAAGGAGGGAACGGAGACGTACGTCGGACGTCACCGACGAATTGGGATCACTTCTGGGAGCCCCTATCAACTTCGAGATATAGAGAACGGGCCAATGGCCATTGGCGTGCGAGATTTGCATCTCGCGCTCCGCCCCGCGCTGCGGGTATAAACAGGAGGCGAATGCAGCGCACTATTGTTTTTCACTGAGGAGCCGAACTAGTGACTCGGCCATGCAGTGATGGTACAGCAACTGTGGCGACGGGACGTACGTCTCCGTTCCCTCCTTCAGGGAACGAGGGTTACCATACGTAACCGAGACGTTCCCTTTCAGTCGGTCACGTTCGACGTACGTCGGACGTCACCGACGAATTGGGATCCCTTTGGAAAACGCCACAGTTACTACCACTTCCAGCGCCCAGCGAGAGCCCCTCAGACCCCGTCTGTTCCGGGCGGGGAATTCACGCAGGGAAGTCACACTGCTGTTCCGCAAGACCCACTTCAGCAGACTATTGGATAACGCTGGGAAAGCGTGCCCAGAGGGACGCTGCGGAAGCCACATCATGCCCGAAGGGAGTTACCATGTGGAAAATACACGTATGGACTGGCCGTGGGCAGTGCAACATACGGAAGTCCCAGGGGTGGCCCCGGCCAAACAGGCGGGGGAACAACACCTAACTGAGACGGCAGAGAGCTCTGCCGAGGGAAAGACACGGGCTCGCCGTAGGGAGCCGTACCGTGGAAGAATACACATATGGGACCGCCGTGGGGGTCACAACATATGGAACCCAGCCTAACACAAGTTCCACCAATGCATACGAGTGTTAGACCTGGCGTCGGACGCTCCGCCACATCCGACTGCCGCGGGTTGCGGAGGACTCAACAGGGTTCGCCGTTCTGGGGAACTCGACTGGAGCATATAAGCGCACGTATCCGTTCCAAAAGGGAAGGGAGTGGCGCAGCAAGCCGACACTTAGAACGGGCACTTCGGTGTTACTGACTATGGGAAGCGAGCACACAGGAAGATACCGGCTCTACACGGAGGCTATAAAATCTAGCGAACGTGTTAGGTGTCGCCCAGCCCGCAGCTCTACAATATCTGTCAGCGAGGCGCCACGAGCCAACGCCCAGGAAGAAGCTACACCCCTAGTGGAGTGGGCTCTTAACCCGAGCGGGCAGGGCACGTCTTGGGTTTGGTACGCCAAGACGATGGCATCCACTATCCAGTGGGCCATCCTCTGCTTGGAGACAGCCTTTCCCTTCTGCTGGCCTCCATAACAGACGAAGAGCTGTTCTGAGGTCCTGAAGCTTTGCGTTCTGTCCACGTAAGTCCGCAGAGCGTGGACTAGACAGAGAAAAGCTAGGGCTGGGTCTGCCTCCTCCGAAGGCAGCGCTTGCAGGCTCACCACCTGGTCCCGGAAGGGAGTGGTGGGAACCTTGGGCATATATCCGGGCCGGGGTCTCAGGATTACATGAGAGTTACCGGGCCCGAATTCCAGGCACGATTCGTCGACCAAAAATGCCTGCAGGTCCCCTACCCTCTTGATAGAGGCCAATGCAGTCAGGAGTACTGTCTTCAGAGACAGGATTTTTAACTCAACTGACTGCAAAGGCTCAAAGGGCGCCCTCTGCAGTGCGGTTAGCACCAGAGTTAAGTCCCAAGAGGGTATAGAGGGAGAGCGAGGTGGTTTTAGTCTCCTCGCCCCCCTCAGGAACCTGACGATCAGATCGTGCTTCCCTAGAGACTTACCACCTACCATGTCATGATTAGCGGCGATAGCGGCAACATAGACTTTGAGGGTGGAGGGAGACAGCCTTCGCTTCAACCCGTCCTGTAGGAAGGAAAGCACAGAACCGACCGAACATCTCCGGGGGTCTTCTCAGCGAGAAGAACACCAGTCGACAAACAGGTTCCACTTCAACGCATAAAGGCGCCTCGTAGAGGGAGCTCTAGCGGAAGTGATGGTGTCTACCACAGCCTGTGGTAGGCCACCTAGAACCTCCGCGTCCCGTCCAGGGACCAGACATGGAGTTTCCAGAGGTCCGGACGCGGGTGCCATAGGGTGCCCCGTCTCTGAGTCAGGAGGTCCTTCCTCAGAGGAATGGGCCAGGGAGGTGCTGTCGCGAGAAGCACTAGTTCCGGGAACCAAGTCCGGTTGGGCCAATACGGAGCGACCAACAGGACTTGCTCCTCGTCCTCCCTGACCTTGCACAGAGTCTGTGCAAGAAGGCTCACTGGGGGAAACGCATACTTGCGTAGGCCCCGGGGCCAGCTGTGTGCCAGCGCATCCGAGCCGAGGGTCCCCTCGGTCAGGGAATAAAACAACTGGCAGTGGGTCGTGTCTGGGGCGGCAAACAGGTCTACCTGTGCGGTCCCGAAGCGACTCCAGATCAGCTGGACCACCTGGGGATGGAGTCGCCACTCTCCGGGGAGCACTGGCTGTCGTGAGAGCTCGTCGGCCGCACGATTGAGCAGGCCCGGAATGTGAATGGCACGAAGCGACCTCAGACACGGAGGGATCCGCTGTGCCACGCCCATCTCAGGACTCGGTCGTGTAGCCAGCGTTGAAGCGGTCTCATATGAAGCAATCCGAGCGGCGTTACAGCGGCTGCGGATGCCATATGCCCCAGGAGCCTCTGAAAATGTTCAGTGGTACCGCTGTCCTGCATTTGAGCGAATTCAAGCAGTTCAACACCGACTGGACACGCTCCTCTGTGAGACGCGCTGTCAGATTGACCAAGTCCAGCTCCATACCGAGAAAAGAGATCCTCTGCACGGGGCAGAGTTTGCTCTTTCCCCAGTTGACCCGAAGTCCCAACAGGCTGAGGTGACTGATCACCGTGTCTCTGTATTCACACAACAGGGACAGTCCTGAAGGGAACGACCTTCAGGTCGATCGCTGCAAACCAATCTTGGGGACGGATGTACTCGAAAGTGCACTTCTGCGTCAACATCTGAACGGGCGGTTTGTGAAGGGCCCGGTTCAGGACTCACAGGTCCAAGATTGGTCATAACCCACTGCTTTTCTTGGGCACAATGAAGTAGGAGTTATAGAACCCCAACTTCATGTCGGCTGGAGGGACCGGCTCCAATCGCGTCCTTCGCCAGTAGGACTTCGATCTCTTTCCACAAGATAGGCGTCGCAGCTCCACACAACAGTGAAGTGGATGCCCAGAACTTGGGAGGATGCCGTGCGAACTGAATCGCATAGCCGAGCCTGGTGGTGCAGGTGAGTCAGCGGGACCGTCCCGGAAGTGCTAGCTAGGCTTCCGGAAACCGTACCATGAACACACCCGCCCCACAGACGTACCCGCAGTAGGGCAGCGAAGTGGAGGGCAGGGACCCGACCCAAG
The DNA here is from genome assembly GCA_039654625.1 of Rhinogobio ventralis. Classification (NCBI taxonomy): domain Eukaryota; kingdom Metazoa; phylum Chordata; class Actinopteri; order Cypriniformes; family Gobionidae; genus Rhinogobio; species Rhinogobio ventralis. The sequence continues at coordinate 5,534,203 of CM077198.1, forward strand.
AGGCACAGCGTCCTGAAGTGGGGTCTGAGTGCGCACGCAGCACCTACCTGCCCCCACGGTTGGACGGAGGGTATGAGAGAAGGCATGGTAGCGTTCTCAAGCCATACGCTGCGGTCCGCTGGCGACTGAAGGAGGGGCAGAGAGTGGCAAGGCTTTGTGGCGTCACACACTGCCTACCTCACCTCCTTCCTCAGCGGGGAACAAGAGTGGCGAGGCATAGCGTCGCGTACTGCCGTCCTCACACCGCTGAGAAGAGGGGAATGAGAGTGGCGAGGCTCCCCGGCGTCGCACACTGCCATTCTCGCCCTCTTGTGGGGAGGGGAATGAGAGCGGCGCGGCTTCATAGCGTCACACGCTGCCATTCCTGAACTCCCGAGACCCAGAGGTATTGGAACTGCTCTTAAGAATTTGGGTACCACTGGCTGTAACACCGGTGGCGGAACAAAATTTAGCAATGATTCTCCACCCGGCCCTCCTCCGGGGAAGAGCAGCTTCAACCAAGTCCAGGTCACCCGTCTCAGCTGACTGGCAGCCAAGACGGGTGGCATCGTGGGATGCCCATGGCGAGCAGACTGAGGGGTTCCATCTGCTTTGCACTGTGGAGGACTGCTGCACAGTCACCGACAGTGTCGCCGAAAAGGGTCACCTTGTGAGATGTGAGCATCGAGAGAGCGTACTCTGGCGACGTCTCACACCCCTGCAAGGTAGCCCAAGGGTGTTTCTGGACCAGGGTGGACATTGTCTGGCCAAGGGCCAGCGCTGTGACTTTAAATGTAAATCAGTCACTGTGCGCAGCTCAACCTCAGCTCAGAACTACCCTCGTGCACTAAGAGCGCAGGGCGGAGGTGGCCTGCCAGTGGCACTGCCACCTCACCGATGAGGGTAGTGAGAGAGAGGAAAACTTTATCCAGATTATGGCACCATTGGCACCCCATATTTTGGCACCAAATAGTTCCACACTGCCAAAGCTTTCCAATGCACATCCGGGAAAAAGGCAAGGGGGCGGGCAAGGCGATTTACGCGTTGCACTACGCCTCAGCCACCCAGGAAAGCATGGCTGTCAAGTCTGAATCTGATTCAGCATGAGCACACACCATTATAGTGGGAAACTCAGCATCATCTTCATTTCCAGCTTATAACAGCCCTCTCTCCGATGCAGCGATTGACATCTGTCCTCTGCTAGAGCCCCAGATGAAACGCTAGGTTCCCTTTATTTATTTATATATTTTTTTTATTTTATTTTTTTTTTGGGAACCAGCAATCCCACCTGTAAGCTACCAGCAGGCATGCAAGACTGTGAGCGTGGCCGTCGAGACGGCACACAGCGCGCTGAACACTCAAGCCCCTATGAAGAAGGCAAGACGAACAACGCGCCGACGTGGTCATGCTCTCATGAGAGAACATGAACCACCCACGAACACAGTCTCAGCATGCTTGCGATGCGATAGAGGAGTGAGGGCCCACGGAGATGTACTCGGCAGGGAAGCCCCCCTGTAATCCTCAGGTCACCAAGGCTTATTAGCCGAAGTAGCCCCTTTCTGGTGCACCAGAAAAGAAACTAGATCGGGGAATAGGCGAAGGGACTCAACCCCGTTTGAGGTTAAGTCTCGACCGCGCATCTAAAGCACCGAGTGACAACCCGCGCTGTCAGCCGGCAGCTAGACGGCACACGGCGCGCTGAACACTCAAACCCTCACGAGGAAGGCGAGACGAACAACGCGCCGACGTGATCCCGTTCTCCTGAGAGAACATGGATCACCCACGAACGCAATCTCAACATGCTTTTGCGAGAGGGATCGTGGCCGTCAAAGGACAGGAAACAACCGCATCCAGAAACGCACGGGTGGAATGACGTCTTGAAAAAGACGCAGTGTCACACCCGCGCTGCTCTTTTAGAAGAAAGCTCTTTTAAATGTGCTGAAGCACCCAGGAACGACCGCGGCAAAACACAGGAGAATAGTGCAGCCTGTGTATGCACTCACCGTTTGGGAACGCCCTCACCAAACCAACAGTGCTGTAAAAACAGCAGTTTATCACTGTATCAGTGAGCTCGCGGCCGCCGCTGATCGTGCCTTCTCTCCCAGCACTCAAAGAAGCGTCTTCTCTCGTTCTCTCTCTTTCTGCTGAAGCAGGAACAGTCTCCTTCATCAACACCGTGTTCGGCTACGAAGTGAATGACAATAGTGCGCTGCATTCGCCTCCTGTTTATACCCGCAGCGCAGGGCGGAGCGCGAGATGCAAATCTCGCACGCCAATGGCCATTGGCCCGTTCTCTATATCTCGAAGTTGATAGGGGCTCCCAGAAGTGATCCCAATTCGTCGGTGACGTCCGACGTACGTCGAACGTGACCGACTGAAAGGGAACATTTTTTTTCACAAAACCTTTAAAAAAAAACTTTCGTGGAACTTTTGGCTAGTAAAGAGAATCATAAGGGAAGTCAATGAGTATGTATAGTAAGTTAGTGTTTAAGGTCTCTTGGACTAAAAATATGTTCATTAGGTCAAATATGGACTTCTGTACAGCCATAACATATAAAAAATAAAAAAATGAACCTTTAAAAAAAACTTTAAAAAAAACTTTCGTGGAACTTTTGGCTAGTAAAGGGAATTATAAGGGAAGTCAATGAGTATGTATAGTAAGTTAGTGTTTAGGGACTCTTGGGTCAAAAATATGTTCAGTAGGTCAAATATGGACTTCTGTACAGCTATAACATGTAAAAAAATAAAATAAAATAAAAATACTTTTGTGGAACTTTTGGCTAGAAATGGGAATCATAAGGGAAGTCAATGAGTATGTATAGTAAGTTAGTGTTTAAGGTCCCTTGGACCAAAAATATGTTCAGTAGGTCAAATATGGACTTCTGTACAGCCATAACATGTAAAAAAAATAAAATAAATTAAAATAAAAAAAAATTAAAAAAAAACTTTTAAACAAAACTTTCATGGAAATTTTGACTAGTAATGGGAATCATAAGGGAAGTCAATGAGTATGTATAGTAAAGTAAGTTAGTGTTTAAGGACTCTTGAACCAAAAATATGTCCATATTTTTCAAAAACCTTAAAAGAAAAAAAACTTTAAAAAAACATTAAAAAAAAACCTTTTGTGGAACTTTTGGCGAGTGAAGGGAATCATAAGGGAAGTCAATTAGTATGATTAGTAAGTTAGTGTTTAAGTAACCTTGAACCAAAAATATTTTCAGTAGGTCAAATTTGGACTTCTGTACAGCCCTAACATGTAAAAAAATTAATTAAAAAAACTTAAAAAAACCTTTAAAAAAAAACTTTCTTGGAACTTTTGGCTAGTAATGGGAATCATAAGGGAAGTCATTGAGTATGTATAGTCAGTTAGTGTTTAAGGACTCTTGAACCAAAAATATGTCCAGTAGGTCAAATATGGACTTCTGTACAGCCATAACATATTAAAAAAATAAAATAAATGAACAAATAAAACATTTTTTTTCACAAAACCTTTAAAAAAACCTTTTGTGGATCTTTTGGCTAGTAAAGAGAATCATAAGGGAAGTCAATGAGTATGTATAGTAAGTTAGTGTTTAAGGTCTCTTGGACTAAAAATATGTTCATTAGGTCAAATATGGACTTCTGTACAGCCATAACATATAAAAAAAAATAAAAATGAAAAAAAATAAAACATTTTTTTTCACAAAACCTTTAAAAAAAACGTTTGTGGATCTTTTGGCTAGTAAAGAGAATCATAAGGGAAGTCAATGAGTATGTATAGTAAGTTAGTGTTTAAGGTCTCTTGGACTAAAAATATGTTCATTAGGTCAAATATGGACTTCTGTACAGCCATAACATATAAAAAAAAATAAAAATGAAAAAAAATAAAAAAACCTTTAAAAAAACTTTAAAAAACCTTTAAAAATACTTTAAAAAACCTTTAAAAAAACCTTTCGTGGAACTTTTGGCTAGTAAAGGTAATCAGAACAGAAGTCAATGAGTATGTATAGTAAGTTAGTGTTTAGGGACTCTTGGGTCAAAAATATGTTCAGTAGGTCAAATATGGACTTCTGTACAGCTATAACATGTAAAAAAATAAAATAAAAAAAAATACTTTTGTGGAACTTTTGGCTAGAAATGGGAATCATAAGGGAAGTCAATGAGTATGTATAGTAAGTTAGTGTTTAAGGTCTCTTGGACCAAAAATATGTTCAGTAGGTCAAATTTGGACTTCTGTACAGCCATAACATGTAAAAAAAAAAAAAAATAAAAATAAAAATAAAACTTTTGTGGAACTTTTGGCTAGTAATGGGAATCAGAACAGAAGTCAATGAGTATTTATAGTAAGTTAGTGTTTAAGGACTCTTGAAACAAAAATATGTCCAGTAGGTCAAATATGGACTTCTGTATAGCCATAACATGTGAAAAAAATAACATTAAAATATATATATTTTTTTTTCAAAAACCTTAAAAGAAAAAAAACTTTAAAAAAACATTTAAAAAACCTTTTGTGGAACTTTTAGAGAGTAAACGGAATCAAAAGGGAAGTCAATGAGTATGTATAGTAAGTTAGTGTTTATGGACTTTTGGGTCAAAAATATGTTCAGTAGGTCAAATATAGACTTCTATACAACCATAACATATAAAAAAATAATAATAATAAAAAAATAAAATAAAATAAAAACCCATTAAAAAAAACTTTTGTGGAACTTTTGACTAGTAAAGGGAATCAAAAGGGAAGTCAATGAGTATGTATAGTAAAGTAAGTTAGTGTTTAAGGACTCTTAAACTAAAAATATGTCCAGAAGGGTCAAATATGGACTTCTGTACAGCCATAACATGTAAAAAAAAAAAAAAAAAAAATTTTTTTAAAAATGTAAAAAAAAATTTAAACAAAACTTTCATGGAAATTTTGGCTAGTAATGGGAATCATAAGGGGAGTCAATGAGTATGTATAGTAAAGTAAGTTAGTGTTTAAGGACTCTTGAACCAAAAATATGTCCAGAAGGGTCAAATATGGACTTCTGTATAGCCATAACATGTGAAAAAAATAACATTAAATTTTTTTTTTTTTTTTTCAAAAACCTTAAAAGAAAAAAAAACTTTAAAAAAACATTTAAAAAAACCTTTTGTGGAACTTTTAGCGAGTAAACGGAATCAAAAGGGAAGTCAATGAGTATGTATAGTAAGTTAGTGTTTATGGACTCTTGGGTCAAAAATATGTTCTGTAGGTCAAATATAAACATCTATACAATCATAACATATAAAAAAATAATAATAATAAAAAAATAAAATAAAATAAAAACCCATTAAAAAAAAACTTTTGTGGAACTTTTGACTAGTAAAGGGAATCAAAAGGGAAGTCAATGAGTATGTATAGTAAGCTAGTGTTTAAGGACTCTTGGGTCAAAAATATGTTCAGTAGGTCAAATATGGACTTCTGTACAGCCATAACATGTAAGAGAAAAAAGAAGAAGAAAAAGACCCTTTAAAAAAACCTTTCGTGGAACTTTTGGCTAGTAAAGGCAATCAGAACAGAAGTCAATGAGTATGTATAGTAAGCTAGTGTTTAAGGTCTCTTGGACCAAAAATATGTTCAGTAGGTCAAATTTGGACTTCTGTACAGCCATAACATGTAAAAAAACAAACAAAAAAAAACTTTTGGCTAGTAATGGGAATCAGAACAGAAGTCAATGAGTATGTATAGTAAGTTAGTGTTTAAGGACTCTTGAAACAAAAATATGTCCAGTAGGTCAAATATGGACTTCTGTATAGCCATAACATGTGAAAAAAATAACATAAAAATATATATTTTTTTTTTTCAAAAACCTTAAAAGAAAAAAAACTTTAAAAAAACATTTAAAAAAAACTTTTGTGGAACTTTTAGCGAGTAAACGGAATCAAAAGGGAAGTCAATGAGTATGTATAGTAAGTTAGTGTTTATGGACTCTTGGGTCAAAAATATGTTCAGTATGTCAAATATAGACTTCTATACAACCATAACATATAAATAAATAATAAATAAATAATCAACCTTTCGTGGAACTTTTGGCTAGTAAAGGCAATCAGAACAGAAGTCAATGAGTATGTATAGTAAGTTAGTGTTTAAGGTCTCTTGGACCAAAAATATGTTCAGTAGGTCAAATATTGACATCTCTACAGCCATAACATGTAAAAAATAAAAATAAATAAAAAATAAAAAAAACTTTTAAAAAACGTAAAAAAAAACTTTCATGGAAATTTTGGCTGGTAATGGGAATCATAAGGGAAGTCAATGAGTATGTATAGTAAGTTAGTGTTTAAGGACTCTTGGGTCAAAAATATATTCAGTAGGTCAAATATGGACTTCTGTACAGCCATAACATGTAAAAAAATTAATAAAAAAAACTTTAAAAAACCTTTAAAAAAAACCTTTCTTGGAACTTTTGGCTAGTAATGGGAATCATAAGGGAAGTCATTGAGTATGTATAGTCAGTTAGTGTTTAAGGACTCTTGAACCAAAAATATGTCCAGTAGGTCAAATATGGACTTCTGTACAGCTATAACATATAAAAAAAATAAAATAAATGAATAAATAAAACATTTTTTTTCACAAAACCTTTAAAAAAACCTTTCGTGGAACTTTTGGCTAGTAAAGAGAATCATAAGTGAAGTCAATGAGTATGTATAGTAAGTTAGTGTTTAAGGTCTCTTGGACTAAAAATATGTTCATTAGGTCAAATATGGACTTCTGTACAGCCATAACATATAAAAAAAAAAAAAATTAAAAAAAATTTAAAAAAAAAAAAAAAAAACTTTAAAAAACCTTTAAAAAAACTTTAAAAAACCTTTAAAAAAAACTTTCGTGGAACTTTTGGCTAGTAAAGGTAATCAGAACAGAAGTCAATGAGTACATATAGTAAGTTAGTGTTTAAGGTCTCTTGGACCAAAAATATGTTCAGTAGGACAAATATGGACTTCTGTACAGCCATAACATATAAAAAATAAAAAATAAAAAAATAAACCTTTAAAAAAAACTTTTAAAAAAACTTTCGTGGAACTTTTGGCTAGTAATGGGAATCATAAGGGAAGTCAATGAGTATGTATAGTAAGTTAGTGTTTAAGGTCCCTTGGACCAAAAATATGTTCAGTAGGTCAAATATGGACTTCTGTACAGCCATAACATGTAAAAAATAAAAAAAATAAAAATATTAAAAAAACTTTAAAAAAAACTTTTAAACAAAACTTTCATGGAAATTTTGGCTAGTAATGGGAATCATAAGGGAAGTCAATGAGTATGTATAGTAAAGTAAGTTAGTGTTTAAGGACTCTTGAACCAAAAATATGTCCAGAAGGGTCAAATATGTACTTCTGTATAGCCATAACATGTAAAAAAAAATAACATGAAAATATATATATATATTTTTTCAAAAACCTTAAAAGAAAAAAAACTTTAAAAAAGCATTAAAAAAAAAAACTTTTGTGGAACTTTTGACTAGTAAAGGGAATCAAAAGGGAAGTCAATGAGTATGTATAGTAAGTTAGTGTTTAAGGACTCTTGGGTCAAAAATATTTTCAGTAGGTCAAATATGGACTTCTGTACAACCATAACATGTAAAAAATAAAAAATAAATAAAAAATAAAAAAAACTTTTAAAAAACTTTAAAAAAAAACTTTCATGGAAATTTTGGCTACTAATGGGAATCATAAGGGAAGTCAATGAGTATGTATAGTAAGTTAGAGTTTAAGGTCTCTTGGACCAAAAATATGTTCAGTAGGTCAAATATGGACTTCTGTACAGCCATAACATGTAAGAAAAAAAAGAAGAAAAAAAAAAAACCCTTTAAAAAAACCTTTCGTGGAACTTTTGGCTAGTAAAGGCAATCAGAACAGAAGTCAATGAGTATGTATAGTAAGTTAGTATTCAAGGACTCTTGAACCAAAAATATGTTCAGTAGGTCAAATGTGGACTTCTGTATATCCATAACATGTAAAAAATAAAAAATAAATTAAAAAAATAAAAAACTTTAAAAAAACCTTTACAAAACCTTTAGTGGAACTTTTGTCTAGTAAAGGGAATCATAAGGGAAGTCAATGAGTATGATTAGTAAGTTAGTGTTTAAGGAACCTTGAACCAAAATTATTTTCAGTAGGTCAGATATGGACTTCTGTACAGCCATAACATGTAAGAAAAAAAAGAAGAAAAAAAAAAACCTTTAAAAAAACCTTTCGTGGGACTTTTAGCTAGTAAAGACAATCATAAGGGAAGTCAATGAGTATGTATAGTAAGTTAGTGTTTAAGGACTCTTCGGTCAAAAATATATTCAGTAGGTCAAATATGGACTTCTGTACAGCCATAACATGTACAATTTAAAATAAATAAATAAATAAAATAAAATAAAAACTTAAAAAAAAACTTTTGAAGAAACCTTTCGTGGAACTTTTGTCTAGTAAAGGGAATCATAAGGGAAGTCAATGAGTATGATTAGTAAGTTAGTGTTTAAGGAACCTTGAACCAAAATTATTTTCAGTAGGTCAAATTTGGACTTCTGTACAGCCCTAACATGTAAGAAAATTAATAAAAAAAACTTTAAAAAACCTTTAAAAAAAACCTTTCTTGGAACTTTTGGCTAGTAATGGGAATCATAAGGGAAGTCATTGAGTATGTACACTCACCTAAAGGATTATTAGGAACACCTGTTCAATTTCTCATTAATGCAATTATGTAATCAACCAATCACATGGCAGTTGCTTCAATGCATTTATGGGTGTGGTCCTGGTCAAGACAATCTCCTGAACTCCCAACTGAATGTCAGAATGGGAAAGAAAGGTGATTTAAGCAATTTTGAGCGTGGCATGGTTGTTGGTGCCAGACGGGCCGGTCTGAGTATTTCACAATCTGCTCAGTTACTGGGATTTTCACGCACAACCATTTCTAGAGTTTACAAAGAATGGTGTGAAAAGGGAAAAACATCCAGTATGCGGCAGTCCTGTGGGCGACAATGCCTTGTTGATGCTAGAGGTCAGAGGAGAATGGGCCGACTGATTCAAGCTGATAGAAGAGCAACTTTGACTGAAATAACCACTCGTTACAACCGAGGTATGCAGCAAAGCATTTGTGAAGCCACAACACGCACAACCTTGAGGCGGATGGGCTACAACAGCAGAAGACCCCACCGGGTACCACTCATCTCCACTACAAATAGGAAAAAGAGGCTACAATTTGCACGAGCTCACCAAAATTGGACAGTTGAAGACTGGAAAAATGTTGCCTGGTCTGATGAGTCTCGATTTCTGTTGAGACATTCAGATGGTAGAGTCAGAATTTGGCGTAAACAGAATGAGAACATGGATCCATCATGCCTTGTTACCACTGTGCAGGCTGGTGGTGGTGGTGTAATGGTGTGGGGGATGTTTTCTTGGCACACTTTAGGGCCCTTAGTGCCAATTTGGCACCGTTTAAATGCCACGGCCTACCTGAGCATTGTTTCTGACCATGTCCATCCCTTTATGACCACCATGTACCCATCCTCTGATGGATACTTCCAGCAGGATAATGCACCATGTCACAAAGCTCGAATCATTTCAAATTGGTTTCTTGAACATGACAATGAGTTCACTGTACTAAAATGGCCCCCGCAGTCACCAGATCTCAACCCAATAGAGCATCTTTGGGATGTGGTGGAACGGGAGCTTCGTGCCCTGGATGTGCATCCCACAAATCTCCATCAACTGCAAGATGCTATCCTATTAATATGGGCCAACATTTCTAAAGAATGCTTTCAGCACCTTGTTGAATCAATGCCACGTAGAATTAAGGCAGTTCTGAAGGCGAAAGGGGGTCAAACACAGTATTAGTATGGTGTTCCTAATAATCCTTTAGGTGAGTGTATAGTCAGTTAGTGTTTAAGGACTCTTGAACCAAAAATATGTCCAGTAGGTCAAATATGGACTTCTGTACAGCCATAACATATAAAAAAAAAAAAAAAAATGAATAAATAAAACATTTTTTTTCACAAAACCTTTAAAAAAACCTTTCGTGGAACTTTTGGCTAGTAAAGAGAATCATAAGGGAAGTCAATGAGTATGTATAGTAAGTTAGTGTTTAAGGTCTCTTGGACTAAAAATATGTTCATTAGGTCAGATATGGACTTCTGTACAGCCATAACATATAAAAAAAATTAAAATAAAAAAAAATAAAAAAAACTTTAAAAAAACTTTAAAAAAAACTTTAAAAAACCTTTAAAAAAACCTTTCGTGGAACTTTTGGCTAGTAAAGGCAATCAGAACAGAAGTCAATGAGTACATATAGTAAGTTAGTGTTTAAGGTCTCTTGGACCAAAAATATGTTCAGTAGGTCAAATATGGACTTCTGTACAGCCATAACATATAAAAAATAAAAAAATAAAAAAATAAAAAAAATAACTTTAAAAAACCTTAAAAGAAAACCTTTTGTGAAACTTTTGGCTAGTAAAGGGAATCATAAGGGAAGTCAATGAGTATGTATAGTAAGTTAGTGTTTAAGGACTCTTGAAACAAAAATATGTCCAGTAGGTCAAATATGGACTTCTGTATAGCCATAACGTGAAAAAAAAAAAAACATTAATTTTTTTTTTTCATTTTTTTTTTCAAAAACCTTAAAAAGAAACCTCTCGTGGAACTTTTGGCTAGTAAAGGGAATCAGAACAGAAGTCCATGAGTATGTATAGTAAGTTAGTGTTTAAGGACTCTTGGGTCAAAAATATGTTCAGTAGGTCAAATATGGACATCTGTACAGCCATAACATGTACAATTTAAAAAAATAAATAAATAAATAAAATAAAATAAAAACTTAAAAAAAAACTTTTGAAGAAACCTTTCGTGGAACTTTTGGCTAGTAAAGGAAATCATAAGGGAAGTCAATGAGTATGATTAGTAAGTTAGTGTTTAAGGTCTCTTGGACCAAAAATATGTTCAGTAGATCAAATATGGACTTCGGTACAGCCATAACATGTAAGAAAAAAAAAAAGAAAAAAAAAACCTTTAAAAAAAACTTTCGTGGAACTTTTGACTAGTAAAGGCAATAAGAACAGAAGTCAATGAGTATGTATAGTAAGTTAGTGTTTAAGCACTCTTGGGTCAAAAATATTTTCAGTAGGTCAAATATGGACTTCTGTACAGCCATAACATGTAAGAAAAAAAAGAAGGAAAAAAAACCCTTTAAAAAAACCTTTCGTGGAACTTTTGGCTAGTAAAGGCAATCAGAACAGAAGTCAATGAGTACATATAGTAAGTTAGTGTTTAAGGTCTCTTGGACCAAAAATATGTTCAGTAGGTCAAATATGGACTTCTGTACAGCCATAACATATAAAAAATAAAAAAATAAAAAAATAAAAAAAATAACTTTAAAAAACCTTAAAAGAAAACCTTTTGTGAAACTTTTGGCTAGTAAAGGGAATCATAAGGGAAGTCAATGAGTATGTATAGTAAGTTAGTGTTTAAGGACTCTTGAAACAAAAATATGTCCAGTAGGTCAAATATGGACTTCTGTATAGCCATAACGTGAAAAAAAAAAAAACATTAATTTTTTTTTTTCATTTTTTTTTTCAAAAACCTTAAAAAGAAACCTCTCGTGGAACTTTTGGCTAGTAAAGGGAATCAGAACAGAAGTCCATGAGTATGTATAGTAAGTTAGTGTTTAAGGACTCTTGGGTCAAAAATATGTTCAGTAGGTCAAATATGGACATCTGTACAGCCATAACATGTACAATTTAAAAAAATAAATAAATAAATAAAATAAAATAAAAACTTAAAAAAAAACTTTTGAAGAAACCTTTCGTGGAACTTTTGGCTAGTAAAGGAAATCATAAGGGAAGTCAATGAGTATGATTAGTAAGTTAGTGTTTAAGGTCTCTTGGACCAAAAATATGTTCAGTAGATCAAATATGGACTTCGGTACAGCCATAACATGTAAGAAAAAAAAAAAGAAAAAAAAAACCTTTAAAAAAAACTTTCGTGGAACTTTTGACTAGTAAAGGCAATAAGAACAGAAGTCAATGAGTATGTATAGTAAGTTAGTGTTTAAGCACTCTTGGGTCAAAAATATTTTCAGTAGGTCAAATATGGACTTCTGTACAGCCATAACATGTAAGAAAAAAAAGAAGGAAAAAAAACCCTTTAAAAAAACCTTTCGTGGAACTTTTGGCTAGTAAAGGCAATCAGAACAGAAGTCAATGAGTACATATAGTAAGTTAGTGTTTAAGGTCTCTTGGACCAAAAATATGTTCAGTAGGTCAAATATGGACTTCTGTACAGCCATAACATATAAAAAATAAAAAAATAAAAAAAATAACTTTAAAAAACCTTAAAAGAAAACCTTTTGTGAAACTTTTGGCTAGTAAAGGGAATCATAAGGGAAGTCAATGAGTATGTATAGTAAGTTAGTGTTTAAGGACTCTTGAAACAAAAATATGTCCAGTAGGTCAAATATGGACTTCTGTATAGCCATAACGTGAAAAAAAAAAAAACATTAATTTTTTTTTTTCATTTTTTTTTTCAAAAACCTTAAAAAGAAACCTCTCGTGGAACTTTTGGCTAGTAAAGGGAATCAGAACAGAAGTCCATGAGTATGTATAGTAAGTTAGTGTTTAAGGACTCTTGGGTCAAAAATATGTTCAGTAGGTCAAATATGGACATCTGTACAGCCATAACATGTACAATTTAAAAAAATAAATAAATAAATAAAATAAAATAAAAACTTAAAAAAAAACTTTTGAAGAAACCTTTCGTGGAACTTTTGGCTAGTAAAGGAAATCATAAGGGAAGTCAATGAGTATGATTAGTAAGTTAGTGTTTAAGGTCTCTTGGACCAAAAATATGTTCAGTAGATCAAATATGGACTTCGGTACAGCCATAACATGTAAGAAAAAAAAAAAGAAAAAAAAAACCTTTAAAAAAACTTTCGTGGAACTTTTGACTAGTAAAGGCAATAAGAACAGAAGTCAATGAGTATGTATAGTAAGTTAGTGTTTAAGCACTCTTGGGTCAAAAATATTTTCAGTAGGTCAAATATGGACTTCTGTACAGCCATAACATGTAAAAAAAAAAAGAAGGAAAAAAAACCCTTTAAAAAAACCTTTCGTGGAACTTTTGGCTAGTAAAGGCAATCAGAACAGAAGTCAATGAGTATGTATAGTAATCTAGTGTTTAAGGTCTCTTGGACCAAAAATATTTTCAGTAGGTCAAATTTGGACTTCTGTACAGCCATAACATGTAAAAAAACAAAAAAAAACAAAAAAACAACAACTTTTGTGGAACTTTTGGCTAGTAATGGGAATCAGAACAGAAGTCAATGAGTATGTATAGTAAGTTAGTGTTTAAGGACTCTTGAAACAAAAATATGTCCAGTAGGTCAAATATGGACTTCTGTATAGCCATAACATGTGAAAAAAATAACATAAAATTTTTTTTTTTTTTTTTTCAAAAACCTTAAAAGAAAAAAAACTTTAAAAAAACATTTAAAAAAACCTTTTGTGGAACTTTTAGCGAGTAAACGGAATCAAAAGGGAAGTCAATGAGTATGTATAGTAAGTTAGTGTTTATGGACTCTTGGGTCAAAAATATGTTCAGTAGGTCAAATATAGACTTCTATACAACCATAACATATAAAAAAAAAATAATAATAAAAAAATAAAATAAAATAAAAACCCATTAAAAAAAAAACTTTTGTGGAACTTTTGACTAGTAAAGGGAATCAAACGGGAAGTCAATGAGTATGTATAGTAAGTTAGTGTTTATGGACTCTTGGGTCAAAAATATTTTCAGTAGGTCAAATATGGACTTCTGTACATCCATAACATGTAAAAAATAAAAAATAAATTAAAAAAATAAAAAACTTTTTAAAAAACTTTTAAAAACCTTTCGTGGAACTTTTGGCTAGTTAAGGGAATCAGAAGGGAAGTCAATGAGTATGTATAGTAAGTTAGTGTTTAAGGACTCTTGAACCAAAAATATGTTCAGTAGGTCAAATGTGGACTTCTGTACAGCCATAACATGTAAAAAAAAAAAAAAAATTTAAAAAAATTAAAAACTTTTAAAAAAACCTTTAAAAAACCTTTCGTGGAACTTTTGGCTAGTTAAGGGAATCAGAAGGGAAGTCAATGAGTATGTATAGTAAGTTAGTGTTTAAGGTCTCTTGGACCAAAAATATGTTCAGTAGGTCAAATATGGACTTCTGTACAGCCATAACATGTAAGAAAAAAAAGAAGAAAAAAAAAACCCTTTAAAAAAACCTTTCGTGGAACTTTTGGCAAGTAAAGGCAATCAGAACAGAAGTCAATGAGTATGTATAGTAAGCTAGTGTTTAAGGTCTCTTGGACCAAAAATATGTTCAGTAGGTCAAATGTGGACTTCTGTAAAGCCATAACATGTAAAAAAACAACAAAAAAAACAACAAAAAGAAAAACTTTTGTGGAACTTTTGGCTAGTTAAGGGAATCAGAAGGGAAGTCAATGAGTATGTATAGTAAGTTAGTGTTTAAGGTCTCTTGGGTCAAAAATATGTTCAGTAGGTCAAATATGGACTTCTTTACAGCTATAACATGTAAAAAAATAAAATAAAAAATAAAAACTTTTGTGGAACTTTTTGCTAGAAATGGGAATCATAAGGGAAGTTAATGAGTATGTATAGTAAGTTAGTGTTTAAGGTCCCTTGGACCAAAAATATGTTCAGTAGGTCAAATATGGACTTCTGTACAGCCATAACATGTAAAAAAAAAAAAAAAAAAAAAAAAAAACTTTTAAAAAAACTTAAAAAAAAACTTTTAAACAAAACTTTCATGGAAATTTTGGCTAGTAATGGGAATCATAAGGGAAGTCAATGAGTATGTATAGTAAAGTAAGTTAGTGTTTAAGGACTCTTGAACCAAAAATATGTCCAGAAGGGTCAAATATGGACTTCTGTATAGCCATAACATGTGAAAGAAATAACATAAAAAAATTTTTTTTTTTTTTTCAAAAACCTTAAAAGAAAAAAAACTTTAAAAAAACATTAAAAAAAAACTTTTGTGGAACTTTTGGTGAGTAAAGGGGATCAAAAGGGAAGTCAATGAGTATGTATAGTAAGTTAGTGTTTAAGGACTCTTGGGTCAAAAATATGTTCAGTAGGTCAAATATGGACTTCTGTACAGCCATAACATGTAAGAAAAAAAAACAACAAAAAAACAACAACAAAAAAACTTTTGTGGAACTTTTGGCTAGAAATGGGAATCAGAACAGAAGGCAAAGAAGTATGTATAGTAAGTTAGTGTTTAAGGACTCTTGAACCAAAAATATGTTCAGTAGGTCAAATATGGACTTCTGTACAGCCATAACATGTAAGAAAAAAAAGAAGAAAAAAAAAACCCTTTAAAAAAACCTTTCGTGGAACTTTTGGCTAGTAAAGGCAATCAGAACAGAAGTCAATGAGTATGTATAGTAAGTTAGTGTTCAAGGACTCTTGAACCAAAAATATGTTCAGTAGGTCAAATGTGGACTTCTGTACAGCCATAACATGTAAAAAAAAAAAAACAACAAAAAAAAAAAAAAACTTTTGTGGAACTTTTGGCTAGTAATGGGAATCAGAACAGAAGTCAATGAGTATCTATAGTAAGTTAGTGTTTAAGGACTCTTGAACCAGAAATATGTCCAGAAGGGTCAGATATGGACTTCTGTACAGCCATAACATATAAAAACTAAAAAATAATAATAATAAAAAAAAATAACTTTAAAAAACCTTAAAAGAAAACCTTTTGTGGAACTTTTGGCTAGTAAAGGGAATCATAAGGGAAGTCAATGAGTATGATTAGTAAGTTAGTGTTTAAGGTCTCTTGGACCAAAAATATGTTCAGTAGATCAAATATGGACTTCGGTACAGCCATAACATGTAAGAAAAAAAAGAAGAAGAAAAAAACCCTTTAAAAAAACCTTTCGTGGAACTTTTGGCTAGTAAAGGCAATCAAAACAGAAGTCAATGAGTATGTATAGTAAGTTAGTATTCAAGGACTCTTGGGTCAAAAATATGTTCAGTAGGTCAAATATAGACTTCTGTACAACCATAACATATAAAAAAATTATAATAATAAAAAAATAAAATAAAATAAAAACCCATTAAAAAAAACTTTTGTGGAACTTTTGGCTAGTAAAAGGAATCAAAAGGGAAGTCAATGAGTATGTATAGTAAGTTAGTGTTTAAGGTCTCTTGGACCAAAAATATGTTCAGTAGGTCAAATATGGACTTCTGTACAGCCATAACATGTAAGAAAAAAAAGAAGAAAAAAAAAACCCTTTAAAAAAATCTTTCGTGGAACTTTTGGCTAGTAAAGGCAATAAGAACAGAAGTCAATGAGTATGTATAGTAAGTTAGTGTTTAAGCACTCTTGGGTCAAAAATATTTTCAGTAGGTCAAATATGGACTTCTGTACAACCATAACATGTTAAAAATAAAAAATAAATTAAAAAAATAAAAAACTTTTAAAAAAAACCTTTAAAAAACCTTTCGTGGAACTTTTGGCTAGTTAAGGGAATCAGAAGGGAAGTCAATGAGTATGTATAGTAAGTTAGTGTTTAAGGTCTCTTGGACCAAAAATATGTTCAGTAGGTCAAATATGGACTTCTGTACAGCCATAACATGTAAGAAAAAAAAGAAGAAAAAAAAACCCTTTAAAAAAACCTTTCGTGGAACTTTTGGCTAGTAAAGGCAATCAGAACAGAAGTCAATGAGTATGTATAGTAAGTTAGTGTTTAAGGACTCTTGGGTCAAAAATATTTTCAGTATGTCAAATATGGACTTCTGTACAGCCATAACATGTAAAAAACAACAACAAAAAAACAACAACAAAAAAACTTTTGTGGAACTTTTGGCTAGAAATGGGAATCAGAACAGAAGGCAAAGAAGTATGTATAGTAAGTTAGTGTTTAAGGACTCTTGAACCAAAAATATGTTCAGTAGGTCAAATGTGGACTTCTGTACAGCCATAACATGTAAAAAAACAAAACAAAACAACAACAACAAAAAAAACTTTTGTGGAACTTTTGGCTAGTAGTGGGAATCAGAACAGAAGTCAATGAGTATCTATAGTAAGTTAGTGTTTAAGGACTCTTGAACCAAAAATATGTCCAGAAGGGTCAAATATGGACTTTTGTACAGCCATAACAAATGTAAAGAATAAAAAAAAATTAAAAAAACATAAAAAACTTTTTAAAAAAAGGGACGTCAATGAGTATGTATAGTAAGTTAGTGTTTAAGGTCTCTTGGGCCAAAAATATGTTCAGTAGGTCAAATATGGACTTCTGTACAGCCATAACATATAAAAACTAAAAAATTATAATAATAAAAAAAAAAAAATTAAAAAACCTTAAAAGAAAACCTTTTGTGGAACTTTTGGCTAGTAAAGGGAATCATAAGGGAAGTCAATGAGTATGTATAGTAAGTTAGTGTTTAAGGACTCTTGAAACAAAAATATGTCAAGTAGGTCAAATATGGACTTCTGTATAGCCATAACATGTAAAAAATAAAAATAAATAAAAATAAAAAAAAACTTTTAAAAAACTTTAAAAAAACTTTCATGGAAATTTTGGCTAGTAATGGGAATCATAAGGGAAGTCAATGAGTATGTATAGTAAGTTAGTGTTTAAGGACTCTTGGGTCAAAAATATGTTCAGTAGGTCAAATATGGACATCTGTACAGCCATAACATGTGCAATTTAAAAATAAATAAATAAATAAAATAAAATAAAAACTTAAAAAAAAACTTTTGAAGAAACGTTTCGTGGAACTTTTGGCTAGTAAAGGAAATCAGAACAGAAGTCAATGAGTATCTATAGACCCGCCGAGCCAGCCTCCGCAGGCCCCTGATCCCTCACAAGCGCCGCAGCCGGTATGGCTTCCGGAGGAAATCGCTGGCCCCTCCCATGGGCGTCCAGTGGTGACCTTCGGGGCTCCAGTAGATGAACAGATGTCAATCGCATCGGAGGGGGAGTTCCGGTCCTCGGAGGATGAAGATTCGGCTGTACTGCCTCCCTCTGGGAGAGTGGCAACGGCCGAGTCGGACCCCGAGTTGACGGCTATGCTTTCCCGGGCCGCCGAAAAGGTCGGGCTTGAGTGGAACCCTCCACCACGTCCCGAACCTTCTAGGTTGGATGATTGGTGCCTTTCTTCCCAGAGGTGCATGAGGAGGTCAACAGGTCATGGACGACACCATTTAGTGCCAGAAACAGACCTGGTGGCTCCTCCCTCCTCACTACCCTTGACGGTGGGCAAGCCAGGGGGTACGTGGGAATCCTGCCAGTTGAGCGGGCCGTCGCGATGCAACTGTGTCCGGCGACCGTTTCTACGGTTTGCGTTCGACGGACGAGCATATCAGTACAAAGTCCTACCCTTCGGGCTGGCCCTGTCGCCCCGTGTCTTCACGAAAGTCGCGGAGGCGGCCATTGCTCTCATGAGAGAGCGTGGAGTTCGCATCCTCAACTATCTCGACGACTGGCTGATCCTTGCCCAGTCACGAGAACAGTTGTGCGAACACAGGGACATGGTGCTCAGTCACCTCAGCCGGTTGGGTCTTCGGGTCAACTGGGAAAAGAGCAAACTCTGCCCCACGCAGAGGATCTCTTTTCTCGGTATGGAGCTGGATTCGGTCGGCCTGACAGCGCGCCTCACCAAGGAGCGCGTCCAGTCGATGTTGAACTGCTTGAATTCGTTCAAATGCAGGACAGCGGTACCACTGAAACATTTTCAGAGGCTCCTGGGGCATATGGCATCCGCAGCCGCAGTAACGCCGCTCGGGATGCTTCATATGAGACCGCCTCAACGCTGGCTACACGACCGAGTCCCGAGATGGGCGTGGCACAGCGGATCCCTCCGTGTCCCTGTGACTCCGAGGTGCCGCCAAACCTTCAGCCCGTGGTCGGACCCTTCATTTCTATGGGTAGGAGTTCCCCTAGAACAAGACAATTTGACAACTTGTTCCCCTAGAACATTCACATTCCGGGCCTGCTCAATCGTGCGGCCGACGAGCTCTCACGACAGCCAGTGCTCCCCGGAGAGTGGAGACTCCATCCCCAGGTGGTCCAGCTGATCTGGAGTCACTTTGGGACCGCACAGGTAGACCTGTTTGCCGCCCCGGACACGACCCACTGCCAGTTGTTTTGTTCCCTGACCGAGGGGACCCTCGGCTCGGATGCGCTGGCACACAGCTGGCCCCGGGGCCTACGCAAGTATGCGTTTCCCCCAGTGAGCCTTCTTGCACAGACTCTGTGCAAGGTCAGGGAGGACGAGGAGCAAGTCCTGTTGGTCGCTCCGTATTGGCCCAACCGGACTTGGTTCCCGGAACTAGTGCTTCTCGCGACAGCACCTCCATGGCCCATTCCTCTGAGGAAGGACCTCCTGACTCAGAGACGGGGCACCCTATGGCACCCGCGTCCGGACCTCTCCATGTCTGGTCCCTGGACGGGACGCGGAGGTTCTAGGTGGCCTACCACAGGCTGTGGTAGACACCATCACTTCCGCTAGAGCTCCCTCTACGAGGCGCCTCTATGCGTTGAAGTGGAACCTGTTCGTCGGCTGGTGTTCTTCTCGCCGAGAAGACCCCCGGAGATGTTCGATCGGTTCCGTGCTTTCCTTCCTACAGGATGGGTTGGAGCGAAGGCTGTCTCCCTCCACCCTCAAAGTCTATGTTGCCGCTATCGCCGCTAATCATGACATGGTAGGTGGTAAGTCTCTAGGGAAGCACGATCTGATCGTCAGGTTCCTGAGGGGGGCGAGGAGACTAAAACCGCCTCGCTCTCCCTCTATACCCTCTTGGGACTTAACTCTGGTGCTAACCGCACTGCAGAGGGCACCCTTTGAGCCTTTGCAGTCAGTTGAGTTAAAAATCCTGTCTCTGAAGACAGTACTCCTGACTGCATTGGCCTCTATCAAGAGGGTAGGGAACCTGCAGGCATTTTTGGTCGACGAATCGTGCCTGGAATTCGGGCCCGGTAACTCTCATGTAATCCTGAGACCCCGGCCCGGATATGTGCCCAAGGTTCCCACCACTCCCTTCCGGGACCAGGTGGTGAGCCTGCAAGCGCTGCCTTCGGAGGAGGCAGACCCAGCCCTAGCTTTTCTCTGTCCAGTCCGCGCTCTGCGGACTTACGTGGACAGAACGCAAAGCTTCAGGACCTCAGAGCAGCTCTTCGTCTGTTATGGAGGCCAGCAGAAGGGAAAGGCTGTCTCCAAGCAGAGGATAGCCCACTGGATAGTGCCCTGCCCGCTCGGGTTAAGAGCCCACTCCACTAGGGGTGTAGCTTCTTCCTGGGCGTTGGCTCGTGGCGCCTCGCTGACAGATATTTGTAGAGCTGCGGGCTGGGCGACACCTAACACGTTCGCTAGATTTTATAGCCTCCGTGTAGAGCCGGTATCTTCCTGTGTGCTCGCTTCCCATAGTCAGTAACACCGAAGTGCCACTCGGAACGGATACGTGCGCTTATATCCTCCAGTCGAGTTCCCCAGAACGGCGAACCCTGTTGAGTCTTTCGCAACCCGCGGCAGTCGGATGTGGCGGAGCGTCCGACGTCAGGTCTAACACTCGTATGCATTGGTGGAACTTGTGTTAGGCTGGGTTCCATATGTTGTGACCCCCACGGCGGTCCCATATGTGTATTCTTCCACGGTACGGCTCCCTACGGCGAGCCCGTGTCTTTCCCTCGGCAGAGCTCTCTGCCGTCTCAGTTAGGTGTTGTTCCCCCGCCTGTTTGGCCGGGGCCACCCCTGGGACTTCCGTATGTTGCACTGCCCACGGCCAGTCCATACGTGTATTCTCCACATGGTAACTCCCTTCGGGCATGATGTGGCTTCCGCAGCGTCCCTCTGGGCACGCTTTCCCAGCGTTATCCAATAGTCTGCTGAAGTGGGTCTTGCGGAACAGCAGTGTGACTTCCCTGCGTGAATTCCCCGCCCGGAACAGACGGGGTCTGAGGGGCTCTCGCTGGGCACTGGAAGTGGTAGTAACTGTGGCGTTTTCCAAAGGGATCCCAATTCGTCGGTGACGTCCGACGTACGTCGAACGTGTCCGACTGAAAGGGAACGTCTCGGTTACGTATGGTAACCCTCGTTCCCTGAAGGAGGGAACGGAGACGTACGTCCCGTCGCCACAGTTGCTGTACCATCACTGCATGGCCGAGTCACTAGTTCGGCTCCTCAGTGAAAAACAACAGTGCGCTGCATTCGCTTCCGCTTTATACCCGCGCTGCGGGGCGGAGCGCGAGATGCAAGTCTCGCACGCCAATAGTCATTGGCCGGTTCTCTATATCTCGAAGCTGATAGGGGCTCCCTGAAGTGATCCCAATTCGTCGGTGATGTCCGACGTACGTCTCCGTTCCCTCCTTCAGGGAACGAGGGTTACCATACGTAACCGAGACGACTTCTGTACAGCCATAACATATAAAAACTAAAAAGAAAAAATTATTTTAAAAAAAATGAAAAAAACCTTAAAAGAAAACCTTTTGTGGAACTTTTGGCTAGTAAAGGGAATCATAAGGGAAGTCAATGAGTATGTATAGTAAGTTAGTGTTTAAGGACTCTTGGGTCAAAAATATGTTCAGTAGGTCAAATATGGACTTCTGTACAGCCATAACATGTACAATTTAAAAAAATAAAATAAAATAAAATAAAATAAAAACTTTAAAAAAAACTTTTGAAGAAACCTTTCGTGGAACTTTTGGCTAGTAAAGGAAATCATAAGGGAAGTCAATGAGTATGATTAGTAACTTACTGTTTAAGGACCCTTGAACCAAAAATATTTTCAGTAGGTCAAATATAGACATCTGTACAGCCCTAACATGTAAAAAAATTTAAAAAAAATCTTAAAAAAACCTTTAAAAAAAACTTTCGTGGAACTTTTGGCTAGTAATGGGAATCATAAGGGAAGTCATTGAGTATGTATAGTCAGTTAGTGTTTAAGGACTCTTGAACCAAAAATATGTCCAGTAGGTCAAATATGGACTTCTGTACAGCCATAATATATAAAAAAAATAAAAAGTAATTTTAAAAAAATGAATTAAAAAAACATTTTTTTTTACAAAACCTTTAAAAAAAACCTTGCGTGGAACTTTTGGCTAGTAAAGGGCATCATAAGGGAAGTCAATGAGTATGTATAGTAAGTTAGTGTTTAAGGTCTCTTGGGCCAAAAATATGTTCAGTAGGTCAAATATGGACTTCTGTACAGCCATAACATGTAAAAAAAAAAAAATTTTTACATTTAATTAAAAAAAAAATAAAAAAAACTTTAAAAAAAACTTTAAAAAAAACTTTCGTGGAACTTTGGGCTAAAAATGGGAATAAGAAAAGAAGTCAATGAGTATGTATAGCAAGTTAGTGTTTAAGGTCTCTTGGGCCAAAAATATGTTCATTAGGTCAAATATGGACTTCTGTACAGCCATAATATATAAAAACTAAAAAGAAAAAAAAAGAAAAAAAGAAAAACTTTAAAAAACCTTAAAAGAAAACCTTTTGTGGAACTTTTGGCTAGTAAAGGGAATCATAAGGGAAATCAATGAGTATGTATAGTAAGTTAGTGTTTAAGGACTCTTGGGTCAAAAATATGTTCAGTAGGTCATATATGGACATCTGTACAGCCCTAACATGTAAAAAAAAAAAAAAAAAAACTTAAAAAAACCTTTAAAAAAACCTTTTGTGGAACTTTTGGCTAGTAATGGGAATCATAAGGGAAATCAATGAGTATGTATATTCAGTTAGTGTTTAAGGACTCTTGAACCAAAAATATGTCCAGTAGGTCAAATATGGACTTCTGTACAGCCTAACATGTAAAAAAAAAATGTAAAACTTAAAAAAAAAAAAAAAAATTCTTTATAACCTTTAAAAAAAACTTTAATGGAAATTTTGGCTAGTAATGGGAATTATATGGGAAGTCAATGAGTATCGTCTCGGTTACGTATGTAACGTCTCGGTTACGTATGTAACCCTCGTTCCCTGAAGGAGGGAGCGGAGACACCACGTCGGAGTACCGACGAATAGGAATCTCGCTCGCGAGAGCCAATCTACTTCGAGTAAAACTAAACGAGCCAATGCACATTGGCATGCAATGATTGCACCAGGTGCTCATGCCACGCAGCGCGGGTATAAATGAGACACAGGTGTTTGCATCAAGTTAGCTTTTTGCTGAGGAGCCGAGTAGGTAGACGGCACCCCAGCAGGGTGCAGAGGGCATGGCGACGGGACGTGGCGTCTCCGTTCCCTCCTTCAGGGAACGAGGGTTACATACGTAACCGAGACGTTCCCATTCAGTCGGTCACTCTCGACGCCACGTCGGAGTACCGACGAATAGGAATCCCTACCAAAGCGCCATGGCCTCT
The DNA here is from genome assembly GCA_039654625.1 of Rhinogobio ventralis. NCBI lineage: Eukaryota > Metazoa > Chordata > Actinopteri > Cypriniformes > Gobionidae > Rhinogobio > Rhinogobio ventralis. The sequence continues at coordinate 5,557,506 of CM077198.1, forward strand.
GGCCCCCGTCCAGTGCCCTGTGTGAGCCTCCTGAGCTCTCTTACCTGATGAGACGGGGCTCACACAGAGAAGTCCATCACTGCTGTTCCGCATGACCCGTTCAGTGACTATTGGATAACACTGGGAAAGCGTGCCCTAGTGAGGGGAACGCTGCGGAGCCCACATCGTACCCCGAAGGAGTTATGTGGAGTACAATGCTGAGCCGTAGCCCGCAAAGGAGAGAGGGGGCTCAGTCCCAGTGACGGGAAGGCTCTCCCAAGGGAAAGACACGAGCTTCCCGTAGGAGCGACCGTGGAAAAATATATGGGATCCCCGCAGGGTCACTCATATATCCCCAGCCCAGTACCGGTTCTCAAGGATTCAGCGGTAAGGGGCCTGATGCCAGACGTTCCGCCACGTCCGGCACCGAGGGAGATGGAGGACTCGACAGAGTTTGCTTCTGGAGAATAAAGCGCCGGGGCGCAGCAAGCCGACAAGAGCCAGGGCCTCTCAGTGCTTCTACCCGTTTGAGGTGAGAACACAGGAGGACACTGGCTCTACACGTAGGCTATAGAATCTAGCGAACGTGTTGGGTGTCGCCCAGCCCGCAGCTCTACAGATGTCTGACAGCGAGGCGCCACGTGCCAGCGCCCAGGAGGATGCAACACTTCTAGTAGAGTGTGCTCGCACCCTGAGCGGACAGGGCACACCTTGTGCTTGGTAAGCCAAGGTGATGGCATCCACTATCCAGTGGGCCATCCTCTGCTTGGAGACAGCCTTTCCCTTCTGCTGGCCTCCGTGACAGACAAAGAGCTGATCTGAGGTTCTGAAGCTTTGAGTTCTATCCACGTAGATCCGCAGAGCGCGGACGGGACAGAGCAAAGCTAGGGCTGGGTCTGCCTCCTCCAGGGGCAGCGCTTGCAGGTTCACCACCTGGTCCCTGAAGGGAGTGGTAGGAACCTTGGGCACATAGCCAGGCCGGGGTCTCAGTACCACGTGGGTGTCACCCGGCCCGAACTCGACGATTCGTCGACCGAAAATGCCTGCAGGTCCCCTACCCTCTTGATGGAGGCCAGTGCGGCCAACAGCAAAGTCTTCATAGACAGAATCTTAAGCTCTGCTGACCGCAAGGGCTCAAATGGGGCATTCTGAAGTGCTCGGAGCACCAGAGCAAGATCCCAAGAGGGTATGGAGGGGGGTCGAGGAGGATTTAACCGTCTCGCCCCCCTGAGGAACCTGACGACCAGGTCGTGCTTCCCAACTGTCTTACCTTCTACGTGGTCGTGATAGGCAGATATTGCAGCAACATAGACCTTGAGGGTGGAGGGCGACAGCCTACGCTCCAACCCTCGTTGCAGGAAGGAAAGCACAGACGCGATCGAACATCTTCGGGGGTCTTCTCGGCGAGAAGAACACCACTCGACGAACAGGTTCCACTTCAAAGCATAAGCCTGTCTTGTAGACGGTGCTCGTGCCGAAGTGATGGTGTTAACTACCTCTTGGGGTAAGTCACCTAGAACCTCCGCGTCCCGTCCAGGGGCCAGACATGAAGCTTCCACAGATCTGGACGCGGGTGCCACAGGGTGCCCCGTCTCTGAGTCAGAAGGTCCTTCCTCAGAGGAATCGGCCAAGGAGGGGCTGTCGCCAGGAGCATAAGTTCTGGGAACCAGGACCGGTTGGGCCAGTAAGGCGCCACCAACAGGACCTGCTCCTCGTCCTCCCTGACCTTGCACAGTGTCTGTGCAAGTAGGCTCACTGGGGGAAACGCATATTTGCGCAGCCCCTGGGGCCAGCTGTGCGCAAGTGCATCCGTGCCGAGTGTACCCTCGGTCAACGAATAGAACCACTGGCAGTGGGACGTTTCTGGGGAGGCAAACAGGTCGACCTGTGCCGCCCCGAACTGTCTCCAAATCAGCTGAACCACCTGGGGGTGGAGTCGCCATTCCCCTGGGAGCGCAGCTTGTGAAAGCTCGTCGGCCACACGGTTGTTCACACCAGGGACATGAATGGCCCGAAGCGACCTCAGACACTTCTGACTCCAGAGGAGGAGATGGCGGGCGAGTTGCGACATGCGACGGGAGCGTAGACCACCTTGTTGGTTGATATACGCAACGGTCGCGGTGTTGTCCGTGCGGACCAGTACATATTTGCCCCGTAGCAGCCTTTTGAGGCGGCTCAGAGCGAGATGCACTGCTAGCAACTCGAGGCAGTTGATGTGCCAATGCAGGTGCGGGCCCGTCCAAACCCCTGACACTGCATGCCCATTGTACGTGGCTCCCCAGCCCATGGCAGAGGCATCCGTGAAGACCACAGCATGCCTGGACACCTGTTCCAGAGGCACTCCGGCCCGAAGGAACGAGGGGTCTGACCATGGGCTGAAGGATTGGCGGCAGGCCGGTGTGATGCTCACCCGGTGAGTGCCGCGTTGCCACGCCCATCTCGGGACTCGGCCGTGTAGCCAATGCTGAAGCGGTCTCATATGAAGCAAGCCTAGCGGTGTTACTGCCGCTGCGGCTGCCATATGCCCCAGGAGCCTCTGAAATTGTTTCAGTGGAACCGCCATCCTGCCTTGAAACATGTTCAGGCAGTTCAGCATCGACTGGACGCGCTCCTCTGTGAGGCGCGCTGTCCGTCCGACCGAATCTAACTCCATACCGAAAAAAGAGATCCTCTGCACGGGGGCGAGTTTGCTCTTCTCCCAGTTGACCCGAAGACCCAACTGGCTGAGGTGTCTGAGCACCCGGTCCCTGTGTTCGCACAACTGATCCCTGGACTGTGCTAGAATGAGCCAGTCATCGAGATAGTTGAGGATGCGAACGCCCTGTTCTCTCATGGGCACAAGGGCCCCCTCCATGACTTTCGTGAAGACACGGGGGGACAGGGACAGCCCGAAGGGCAGGACTTTGTACTGATATGCTCGACCCTCGAACGCAAAGCGCAGAAACGGCCTGTGTCGAGGAAGAATCGAAACATGAAAGTACGCGTCCTTCAGGTCGATCGCTGCAAACCAATCTTGGGGACGGATGCATTCGAAGATGCGTTTCTGCGTGAGCATCTTGAACGGTAGCTTGTGAAGGCTCCGATTCAAGACTCGCAGGTCCAAGATTGGCCGTAACCCACCGGTCTTCTTGGGTACAATGAAGTACGGGCTGTAGAAGCCTGTCTTCATATCGGCTGGAGGGACCGGCTCTCTCGCGTCCTTCGCCAGTAGGACTGCGATCTCCGCACGCAGGACATGGGCGTCTGCGGCGTTCACTGAAGTGAAGCGGACGCCCTTGAACCTGGGGGGGCGCCGGGCGAACTGAATCGCATAGCCGAGCCTGATGGTTCGAATGAGCCAGCGAGACGGACTGGGGAGCACTAGCCAGGCTCGCAGAGACCGTGCAAGCGGGACCAAAGGGACCACCGGCGTACCCACCGTGGGGCAGCGAGGTGGAATGCAGGTACCGGGCTGAGGCGGCTGTCTCGTGGAGGCGGCCCGCAGCGAGGTGTGAGTGTGCATTGCAACACTTACCTGATTCCACAGGTGGGCAGAAGGACCGTGAGGGGATCGTCCACTGCTGCCCGCTGGCGAAGGGGGAGGATGAGTGTGGTCCGGGGTTTGACCGGCCACAACCCTCCGAGCCCCCTGGGGACCCGGAGATAGGGGAAACTGCTCTTTTATTGAGAACAAAACGGAACACAAGATTCTCCACCCGGCCCTCCTCCGGGGGATGGAGCGGTGCGGTCACCGTCTCCAGAAGAGCAGTCCTCCCCATCTCCAGGTCGCCCATCTCAGGGCCGCTTGCCCTTGCTCTTGCCACCCCTCTTGGCAGAGGCCTGGACGGGCGGGGCGGCCTGCTTACGCCCGGCTCCACGACGTCGCTTGGGTGGAGGCTGCTGCTGCGACGCGGGAGCGGAGGCAGACGCAGGGGGCCGCCCTCAGCGACGAGCAGGCTGAGGCGCTGCCGGCGGCGGGGTGGAGACAGCAGCTGTCCGCCGTGGCAGGATGTGACTGATCGCCTCAGTCTGCTTCTGTGCGGCCGTGAACTGCTGGGCGAAGTTCTGGACCGCTCCGCCGAAGAGGCCGGTCTGGGACACGGGGGAATTAAGGAACCTGATCTTGTCGGTTTCCCTCATGTCAGCCAGACACAGCCAGAGATGGCGTTCCTGGACCACCATAGTGGACATCGCACGACCCACTGCCCGCGCCGTAACCTTCGTCGCACGAAGCGCGAGGTCCGTTGCGGTTCTCAGTTCCTGGAGAACTGCGGGATCGTGACCACCCTCGTGCAAGGTCCTCAGTGCCTGGGCCTGATGGACCTGCAACAACGCCATAGCGTGTAAGGAGGAGGCAGCATCCCCACAAGCCTGGTAGGCCTTACCGATCAGATCGGACGAGTACCTACAGGCCCGGGAGGGGAGACACGGGTTCCCCCTAGAAGTGGAGTTAGGGCACAGTTGCATGGCAACGGCCCGTTCCACGGGAGGAACCTGCGTGTAACCCTTCTGCGCTCCCCCATCGAGGGTGGTGAGGGAGGAGGAGCCACTGGGCCGGTTTCGGGCAGTGAAAGGTGCCGTCCATGACCTAGTGAGCTCGTCATGCACCTCCGGAAAGAAAGGAACCGGGGTGGGGCGCTGAGAACCAGCACGGGCCACCCCGAGAAACCAATCGTCCAGCCTTGAGGGTTCGGGACACGGTGGAGGGTTCCACACGAGCCCGACTCTCTCAGCGGCCCGGGAAAGCATGGCCATCATTTCCGGATCCGTATCGGGCACAGCGGATCTTCCCGAAGGAGCCCCCTGCGCCGACACGTCATCTCCAGAAACTTCTGACCCTCCCTCCGATGCAGCGATGGACATCTGATCGTCAAGAGGAGCCCCGAAGGATACGGATGGTACACACCTCGTGGGTGGCCCACCGCGTTCCAACGGCAGCTCTACTGGCTGCGAAGTGCGGGAGGAGTGAGGGTTCCCCGGGGGTTGGTTCCCTGGGGGAAGCGCGCTCACCGTAACCCTCAGATCACCCGTGCTACTGCCTGAAGTAACCCTCTGTGGAGGATTAGATCGAGGCAGAGGCACGGGGACTCCACCCCTTACGAGATGGAGTCTCGACCGCAACTCCGAGATGGTCATGTTCCCGCAGTGAGAACATGAGTCATCCACGAGCGCTGCCTCAGCGTGCTGAACGCCCAAACACGAGATACAGCGCTTGTGACCATCCCTCGGTGACAGATAACCACCGCATCCAGAAACACACAGATAGAATGTCATCCTGAAAAGGACGCAAGCTCTATCTGTGTTGCTCTAATAGAAGGACGCTCTCCTTGGTGCTGAAGCACGCAGGGGGAGGGGTCGCGGCGACACAGTCAGGGGATAGTGCAGCCTGACGTGCGCGCTCTCTCTCACACGAAGGCGCTCTCTTACCAGCCGTAAGAACGGCTTTTCAGCGCTCTCCACCTAGCGCACCGAACCAGCTGTGAGAACAGCCTTTGTGTTTTGCTCAGAAAAGAGGAAGAGAGATGATCACAGAACCACACGACTCGCTGCAGTGCCGTCACACCAACACCGACTGAAGAGATCGCTTCCAAAAGGGCAGGCTTCTTTCCAGTCAGGACTGCGAAGTAGAGAGTGATATCTGGCTGAACCATCTACCACTCGGCTCCGAAGCAAAAAGCTAACTTGATGCAAACACCTGTGTCTCATTTATACCCGCGCTGCGTGGCATGAGCACCTGGTGCAATCATTGCATGCCAATGTGCATTGGCTCGTTTAGTTTTACTCGAAGTAGATTGGCTCTCGCGAGCGAGATTCCTATTCGTCGGTACTCCGACGTGGCGTCGAGAGTGACCGACTGAATGGGAACTGAATTCAATGAGTATGTATAGTAAGTTAGTGTTTAAGTACTCTTGAACCAAAAATATGTTCAGTAGGTCAAATGTGGACTTCTGTATAGCCATAAAATGTAAAAAAAAAAAAACTTTTAAAAAACTTAAACATAAACTTTCATGGAAATTTTGGCTAGTAATGGGAATCAGAACTGAAGTCAATGAGTATGTATAGTAAGTTAGTGTTTAAGAACTCTTGAACCAAAAATATGTTCAGTAGGTCAAATGTGGACTTCTGTATAGCCATAACATGTAAAAAAAATTAAAAAAAATAAAATAAAAAAAACTTTTAAAAAAACTTTCAAAAAAACTTCCGTGGAACTTTTGGCTAGTGATGGGAATCATAAGGGAAGTCAATGAGTGTGTATAGTAAGTTAGTGTTTAAGGTCTCTTGGACCAAAAATATGTTGAGTAGGTCAAATATGGACTTCTGTACAGCCATAGCATGTAAAAAAAATACAAATTAAAAAAACTTTAAAAAACCTTTAAAAAAAGCTTTTTAAAAAACTTTCGTGGAACTTTTGGCTAGAAATGGGAATAAGAAAAGAAGTCAATGAGTATGTTTAGTAAGTTAGTGTTTAAGGTCTCTTGGACCAAAAATATGTTCAGTAGGTCAAATATGGACTTCTTTACAGCCATAACATGTAACAAAAAAAAAAAAAATACAACAAAAAAAAAAACTTTTGTGGAACTTTTGGCTAGTAATGGGAATCAGAACTGAATTCAATGAGTATGTATAGTAAGTTAGTGTTTAAGTACTCTTGAACCAAAAATATGTTCAGTAGGTCAAATGAGGACTTCTGTATAGCCATAACATGTAAAAAAAAAAAAAAAAAAAAACTTTAAAAAACCTTTAAAAAAAACGTTTAAAAAAACTTTCATGAAACTTTTGGCTAGAAATGGGAATCAGAAAGGAAGTCAATGAGTATGTATAGTAAGTTAGTGTTTAAGGACTCTTGGGTCAAAAATATGTTCAGTAGGTCAAATATGGACTTCTGTACAGCTATAACATGTAAAAAAATAAATAAATAAAAAATACTTTTGTGGAACTTTTGGCTACTAAAGGGAATCATAAGGGAAGTCAATGAGTATTTATAGTAAGTTAGTGTTTAAGGTCTCTTGGGCCAAAAATATGTTCAGTAGGTCAAATATGGATTTCTGTACAGCCATAACATATAAAAACTAAAAAAAAACTAATAAAATAAAAACACCTTTAAAAAACCTTTAAAAAGAACCTTTTGTGGAACTTTTGGCTAGTGATGGGAATCATAAGGGAAGTCAATGAGTCAAATATGGAGCCATAACATGTGAAAAAAATAACATTAAAATTTGTTTTTTTTTTTCAAAAACCCTAAAAGAAAAAAAACTTTAAAAAAACATTTAAAAAAAACCTTTCGTGGAACTTTTGGCTAGTAAAGGGAATCATAAGGGAAGTCAATGAGTATTTATAGTAAGTTAGTGTTTAAGGTCTCTTGGGCCAAAAATATGTTCAGTAGGTCAAATATGGATTTCTGTACAGCCATAACATATAAAAACTGAAAAAAAACGAATAAAATAAAAACACCTTTTAAAAACCTTTATTAAGAACCTTTTGTGGAACTTTTGGCTAGTGATGGGAATCATAAGGGAAGTCAATGACTGTGTATAGTAAGTTAGTGTTTAAGGTCTCTTGGACCAAAAATATGTTCAGTAGGTCAAATATGGACTTCTGTACAGCCATAGCATGTAAAAAAAATACAAATTAAAAAAACTTTAAAAAACCTTTAAAAAAAACTTTTTAAAAAACTTTCGTGGAACTTTTGGCTAGAAATGGGAATAAGAAAAGAAGTCAATGAGTATGTTTAGTAAGTTAGTGTTTAAGGTCTCTTGGACCAAAAATATGTTCAGTAGGTCAAATATGGACTTCTGTACAGCTATAACATGTAAATAAATAAATTTTAAAAAAAATACTTTTGTGGAACTTTTGGCTAGTAAATTGAATCATAAGGGAAGTCAATGAGTATTTATAGTAAGTTAGTGTTTAAGGTCTCTTGGGCCAAAAATATGTTCAGTAGGTCAAATATGGACTTCTGTACAGCCATAACATGTAAAAAAAAAAAAAAAAATACAACTAAAAAAAAAACTTTTGTGGAACTTTTGGCTAGTAATGGGAATCAGAACTGAATTCAATGAGTATGTATAGTAAGTTAGTGTTTAAGTACTCTTGAACCAAAAATATGTTCAGTAGGTCAAATGTGGACTTCTGTATAGCCATAAAATGTAAAAAAATAAATAAATAAATAAAATAAAAAAAACTTTTAAAAAACTTAAAAATAAACTTTCATGGAAATTTTGGCTAGTAATGGGAATCATAAGGGAAGTCAATGAGTATGTATAGTAAGTTAGTGTTTAAGGACTCTTGGGCCAAAAATATGTTCAGTAGGTCAAATATGGACTTCTGTACAGCCATAACATGTAAAAAAAAATACAAAAAAATACGAAAAAAAAAAAACTTTTGTGGAACTTTTGGCTAGTAATGGGAATCAGAACTGAAGTCAATGAGTATGTATAGTAAGTTAGTGTTTAAGGACTCTTGGGCCAAAAATATGTTCAGTAGGTCAAATATGGACTTCTCTACAGCCATAACATGTAAAAAATAAAAAAAATGTAAAAATAAAAAAAACTTTTAAAAAAACTTTCAAAAAAACTTCCGTGGAACTTTTGGCTAGTAATGGGAATCAGAACTGAAGTCAATGAGTATGTATAGTAAGTTAGTGTTTAAGAACTCTTGAACCAAAAATATGTTCAGTAGGTCAAATGTGGACTTCTGTATAGCCATAACATGTAAAAAATTAAAAAAAATGTAAAAATAAAAAAAACTTTTAAAAAAACTTTCAAAAAAACTTCCGTGGAACTTTTGGCTAGTAAAGGGAATCATAAGGGAATTCAATGAGTATGTATAGCAAGTTAGTGTTTAAGGACTCTTGGGTCAAAAATATGTTCAGTAGGTCAAATATGGACTTCTGTACAGCCATAGCATGTAAAAAAAATACAAATTAAAAAAACTTTAAAAAACCTTTAAAAAAAACTTTTTAAAAAACTTTCGTGGAACTTTTGGCTAGAAATGGGAATAAGAAAAGAAGTCAATGAGTATGTTTAGTAAGTTAGTGTTTAAGGACTCCTGAACCAAAAATATGTTCAGTAGGTCAAATATGGACTTCTGTACAGCCATGACATATAAAAAAAATAAATAAATAAATAAAAACATTTAAAAACCTTTAAAAAACACTTTCGTGGAACTTTTGGCTAGTAAAGGCAATCAGAACAGAAGTCAATGAGTACGTATAGTAAGTTAGTGTTTAAGGTCTCTTGGACCAAAAATATGTTCAGTAGGTCAAATATGGACTTCTGTACAGCCATACTATGTAAAAAAAAATGTAAAAAAATTAATAAATAAATGAAAAACTTTAAAAAACCTTTAAAAAAACCTTTCGTGGAACTTTTGGCTTGTAAAGGGAATCAGAACAGAAGTCAATGAGTATGTATAGTAAAGTAAGTTAGTGTTTAAGGACTCTTGAACCAAAAATATGTCCAGAAGGGTCAAATATGGACTTCTGTATAGCCATAACATGTGAAAAAAATAACATTAACATTTTTTTTTTTTTTTCAAAAACCCTAAAAGAAAAAAAACTTTAAAAAAACATAAAAAAAAAACTTTTGTTGAACTTTTGGCGATTAAAGGGAATCAAAAGGGAAGTCAATGAGTATGTATAGTAAGTTAGTGTTTAAGGACTCTTGGGTCAAAAATATTTTCAGTAGGTCAAATATGGACATCTATACAGCCATAGCATGTAAAAAAAATACAAATTAAAAAAACTTTAAAAAACCTTTAAAAAAAACTTTTTAAAAAACTTTCGTGGAACATTTGGCTAGAAATGGGAATAAGAAAAGAAGTCAATGAGTATGTTTAGTAAGTTAGTGTTTAAGGTCTCTTGGACCAAAAATATGTTCAGTAGGTCAAATATGGACTTCTGTTCAGCTATAACATGTAAATAAATAAATTTAAAAAAAAATACTTTTGTGGAACTTTTGGCTAGTAAATTGAATCATAAGGGAAGTCAATGAGTATTTATAGTAAGTTAGTGTTTAAGGTCTCTTGGGCCAAAAATATGTTCAGTAGGTCAAATATGGACTTCTGTACAGCCATAACATGTAAAAAAAAAATAAAAAATACAACTAAAAAAAAAACTTTTGTGGAACTTTTGGCTAGTAATGGGAATCAGAACTGAATTCAATGAGTATGTATAGTAAGTTAGTGTTTAAGTACTCTTGAACCAAAAATATGTTCAGTAGGTCAAATGTGGACTTCTGTATAGCCATAAAATGTAAAAAAATAAATAAATGAATAAAATAAAAAAAACTTTTAAAAAACTTAAAAATAAACTTTCATGGAAATTTTGGCTAGTAATGGGAATCATAAGGGAAGTCAATGAGTATGTATAGTAAGTTAGTGTTTAAGGACTCTTGGGCCAAAAATATGTTCAGTAGGTCAAATATGGACTTCTGTACAGCCATAACATGTAAAAAAAAAATACAAAAAAATACAAAAAAAAAAAAACTTTTGTGGAACTTTTGGCTAGTAATGGGAATCAGAACTGAAGTCAATGAGTATGTATAGTAAGTTAGTGTTTAAGGACTCTTGGGCCAAAAATATGTTCAGTAGGTCAAATATGGACTTCTGTACAGCCATAACATGTAAAAAATAAAAAAAATGTAAAAATAAAAAAAACTTTTAAAAAAACTTTCAAAAAAACTTCCGTGGAACTTTTGGCTAGTAATGGGAATCAGAACTGAAGTCAATGAGTATGTATAGTAAGTTAGTGTTTAAGAACTCTTGAACCAAAAATATGTTCAGTAGGTCAAATGTGGACTTCTGTATAGCCATAACATGTAAAAAATAAAAAAAAATGTAAAAATAAAAAAAACTTTTAAAAAAACTTTCAAAAAAACTTCCGTGGAACTTTTGGCTAGTAAAGGGAATCATAAGGGAAGTCAATGAGTATGTATAGCAAGTTAGTGTTTAAGGACTCTTGGGTCAAAAATATGTTCAATAGGTCAAATATGGACTTCTGTACAGCCATAGCATGTAAAAAAAATACAAATTAAAAAAACTTTAAAAAACCTTTAAAAAAAACTTTTTAAAAAACTTTCGTGGAACTTTTGGCTAGAAATGGGAATAAGAAAAGAAGTCAATGAGTATGTTTAGTAAGTTAGTGTTTAAGGACTCCTGAACCAAAAATATGTTCAGTAGGTCAAATATGGACTTCTGTACAGCCATGACATATAAAAAAAAAAATAAAATAAATAAAAACATTTAAAAACCACTAAAAAACACTTTCGTGGAACTTTTGGCTAGTAAAGGCAATCAGAACAGAAGTCAATGAGTACGTATAGTAAGTTAGTGTTTAAGGTCTCTTGGACCAAAAATATGTTCAGTAGGTCAAATATGGACTTCTGTACAGCCATACTATGTAAAAAAAAATGTAAAAAAATTAATAAATAAATGAAAAACTTTAAAAAACCTTTAAAAAAAACTTTCGTGGAACTTTTGGCTTGTAAAGGGAATCAGAACAGAAGTCAATGAGTATGTATAGTAAAGTAAGTTAGTGTTTAAGGACTCTTGAACCAAAAATATGTCCAGAAGGGTCAAATATGGACTTCTGTATAGCCATAACATGTGAAAAAAATAACATTAACATTTTTTTTTTTTTTTCAAAAACCCTAAAAGAAAAAAAACTTTAAAAAAACATTAAAAAAAAACTTTTGTGGAACTTTTGGCGATTAAAGGGAATCAAAAGGGAAGTCAATGAGTATGTATAGTAAGTTAGTGTTTAAGGACTCTTGGGTCAAAAATATTTTCAGTAGGTCAAATATGGACATCTATACAGCCCTAACATGTAAAAAAATAAATAAAAAAACTTTTAAAAAACTTTAAAAAACCTTTAAAAAAACCTTTTGTGGAAGTTTTGGCTAGTAAAGGGAATCATAAGGGAAGTCAATGAGTATGTATAGCAAGTTAGTGTTTAAGGACTCTTGGGTCAAAAATATGTTCAGTAGGTCAAATATGGACTTCTGTACAGCCATAGCATGTAAAAAAAAATACAAATTAAAAAAACTTTAAAAAACCTTAAAAAAAACTTTTTAAAAAACCTTCGTGGAACTTTTGGCTAGAAATGGGAATAAGAAAAGAAGTCAATGAGTATGTTTAGTAAGTTAGTGTTTAAGGACTCCTGAACCAAAAATATGTTCAGTAGGTCAAATATGGACTTCTGTACAGCCATGACATATAAAAAAATTAAAAAAAATTAAAAAAAACGTTTAAAAAACTTTAAAAAACACTTTCGTGGAACTTTTGGCTAGTAAAGGCAATCAGAACAGAAGTCAATGAGTACGTATAGTAAGTTAGTGTTTAAGGTCTCTTGGACCAAAAATATGTTCAGTAGGTCAAATATGGACTTCTGTACAGCCATAACATGTAAAAAAAAAAAAAAAAAAAAACTTTAAAAAACCTTTAAAAAAAACGTTTAAAAAAACTTTCATGAAACTTTTGTCTAGAAATGGGAATCAGAAAGGAAGTCAATGAGTATGTATAGTAAGTTAGTGTTTAAGGACTCTTGGACCAAAAATATGTTCAGTAGGTCAAATATGGACTTCTGTACAGCCATAACATATAAAAAAAAAAAAAAAAACTTTCAAAACTTTTTTCAAAAAAACGTTCAAAAAACGTTCAAAAAAACTTTCGTGGAACTTTTGGCTAGTAAAGGGAATCATAAGGGAAGTCAATGAGTATGTATAGTAAGTTAGTGTTTAAGGACTCTTGGGTCAAAAATATGTTCAGTAGGTCAAATATGGACTTCTGTACAGCTATAACATGTAAAAAAAAAAAAAAAAAAAAATACTTTTGTGGAACTTTTGGCTAGTAAAGGGAATCATAAGGGAAGTCAATGAGTATGTATAGTAAGTTAGTGTTTAAGGACTCTTGGGTCAAAAATATGTTCAGTAGGTCAAATATGGACTTCTGTACAGCCATAGCATGTAAAAAAAATACAAATTAAAAAAACTTTAAAAAACCTTTAAAAAAAACTTTTTAAAAAACTTTCGTGGAACTTTTGGCTAGAAATGGGAATAAGAAAAGAAGTCAATGAGTATGTATAGTAAGTTAGTGTTTAAGTACTCTTGAACCAAACATATGTTCAGTAGGTCAAATGTGGACTTCTGTATAGCCATAAAATGTAAAAAAAAATAAATAAATAAAATAAAAAAAACTTTTAAAAACTTAAAAATAAACTTTCATGGAAATTTTGGCTAGTAATGGGAATCATAAGGGAAGTCAATGAGTATGTATAGTAAGTTAGTGTTTAAGGACTCTTGGGCCAAAAATATGTTCAGTAGGTCAAATATGGACTTCTGTATAGCCATAACATGTAAAAAATAAAAAAAATTTAAAAATAAAAAAAACTTTTAAAAAAACTTTCAAAAAAACTTCCGTGGAACTTTTGGCTAGTAAAGGGAATCATAAGGGAAGTCAATGAGTATGTATAGTAAGTTAGTGTTTAAGGACTCTTGGGTCAAAAATATGTTCAGTAGGTCAAATATGGACTTCTGTACAGCCATAGCATGTAAAAAAAAATACAAATTAAAAAAACTTTAAAAAACCTTTAAAAAAAACTTTTTAAAAAACTTTCGTGGAACTTTTGGCTAGAAATGGGAATAAGAAAAGAAGTCAATGAGTATGTTTAGTAAGTTAGTGTTTAAGGACTCCTGTATAGCCATAACATGTGAAAAAATAACATTAACATTTTTTTTTTTTTTCAAAAACCCTAACAGAAAAAAAACTTTAAAAAAACATTAAAAAAAAACTTTTGTGGAACTTTTGCCGATTAAAGGGAATCAAAAGGGAAGTCAATGAGTATGTATAGTAAGTTAGTGTTTAAGGACTCTTGGGTCAAAAATATTTTCAGTAGGTCAAATATGGACATCTATACAGCCCTAACATGTAAAAAAATAAATAAAAAAACTTTTAAAAAACTTTAAAAAACCTTTAAAAAAACCTTTTGTGGAAGTTTTGGCTAGTAAAGGGAATCATAAGGGAAGTCAATGAGTATGTATAGCAAGTTAGTGTTTAAGGACTCTTGGGTCAAAAATATGTTCAGTAGGTCAAATATGGACTTCTGTACAGCCATAGCATGTAAAAAAAATACAAATTAAAAAAACTTTAAAAAACCTTAAAAAAAAACTTTTTAAAAAACCTTCGTGGAACTTTTGGCTAGAAATGGGAATAAGAAAAGAAGTCAATGAGTATGTTTAGTAAGTTAGTGTTTAAGGTCTCTTGGACCAAAAATATGTTCAGTAGGTCAAATATGGACTTCTGTACAGCCATAACATGTAAAAAAAATAAAAAAAAAAAACTTTAAAAAACCTTTAAAAAAAACGTTTAAAAAAACTTTCATGAAACTTTTGTCTAGAAATGGGAATCAGAAAGGAAGTCAATGAGTATGTATAGTAAGTTAGTGTTTAAGGACTCTTGGACCAAAAATATGTTCAGTAGGTCAAATATGGACTTCTGTACAGCCATAACATATAAAAAAAAAAAAAAAAACTTTCAAAACTTTTTTCAAAAAAAAGTTCAAAAAACGTTCAAAAAAACTTTCGTGGAACTTTTGGCTAGTAAAGGGAATCATAAGGGAAGTCAATGAGTATGTATAGTAAGTTAGTGTTTAAGGACTCTTGGGTCAAAAATATGTTCAGTAGGTCAAATATGGACTTCTGTACAGCTATAACATGTAAAAAAAAAAAAAAAAAAAAATACTTTTGTGGAACTTTTGGCTAGTAAAGGGAATCATAAGGGAAGTCAATGAGTATGTATAGTAAGTTAGTGTTTAAGGACTCTTGGGTCAAAAATATGTTCAGTAGGTCAAATATGGACTTCTGTACAGCCATAGCATGTAAAAAAAATACAAATTAAAAAAACTTTAAAAAACCTTTAAAAAAAACGTTTTAAAAAACTTTCGTGGAACTTTTGGCTAGAAATGGGAATAAGAAAAGAAGTCAATGAGTATGTATAGTAAGTTAGTGTTTAAGTACTCTTGAACCAAAAATATGTTCAGTAGGTCAAATGTGGACTTCTGTATAGCCATAAAATGTAAAAAAAAAAAAATAAATAAAATAAAAAAAACTTTTAAAAACTTAAAAATAAACTTTCATGGAAATTTTGGCTAGTAATGGGAATCATAAGGGAAGTCAATGAGTATGTATAGTAAGTTAGTGTTTAAGGACTCTTGGGCCAAAAATATGTTCAGTAGGTCAAATATGGACTTCTGTATAGCCATAACATGTAAAAAATAAAAAAAATTTAAAAATAAAAAAAACTTTTAAAAAAACTTTCAAAAAAACTTCCGTGGAACTTTTGGCTAGTAAAGGGAATCATAAGGGAAGTCAATGAGTATGTATAGTAAGTTAGTGTTTAAGGACTCTTGGGTCAAAAATATGTTCAGTAGGTCAAATATGGACTTCTGTACAGCCATAACATATAAAAACTAAAAAAAAACTAATAAAATAAAAACACCTTTAAAAAACCTTTAAAAAGAACCTTTTGTGGAACTTTTGGCTAGTGATGGGAATCATAAGGGAAGTCAATGAGTGTGTATAGTAAGTTAGTGTTTAAGGTCTCTTGGACCAAAAATATGTTCAGTAGGTCAAATATGGACTTCTGTACAGCCATAACATGTAAAAAAAAAAAAAAACTTTAAAAAACCTTTAAAAAAAACGTTTAAAAAAACTTTCATGAAACTTTTGTCTAGAAATGGGAATCAGAAAGGAAGTCAATGAGTATGTATAGTAAATTAGTGTTTAAGTACTCTTGAACCAAAAATATGTTCAGTAGGTCAAATGTGGACTTCTGTATAGCCATAAAATGTAAAAAAAAAAAAATAAAAAAAATAAAAAAAACTTTTAAAAAACTTAAAAATAAACTTTCATGGAAATTTTGGCTAGTAATGGGAATCATAAGGGAAGTCAATGAGTATGTATAGTAAATTAGTGTTTAAGGACTCTTGGGTCAAAAATATGTTCAGTAGGTCAAATATGGACTTCTGTACAGCTATAACATGTAAAAAAAAAAAAAAAAAAAAATACTTTTGTGGAACTTTTGGCTAGTAAAGGGAATCATAAGGGAAGTCAATGAGTATGTATAGTAAGTTAGTGTTTAAGGACTCTTGGGTCAAAAATATGTTCAGTAGGTCAAATATGGACTTCTGTACAGCCATAGCATGTAAAAAAAATACAAATTAAAAAAACTTTAAAAAACCTTTAAAAAAAACGTTTTAAAAAACTTTCGTGGAACTTTTGGCTAGAAATGGGAATAAGAAAAGAAGTCAATGAGTATGTATAGTAAGTTAGTGTTTAAGTACTCTTGAACCAAAAATATGTTCAGTAGGTCAAATGTGGACTTCTGTATAGCCATAAAATGTAAAAAAAAAAAAATAAATAAAATAAAAAAAACTTTTAAAAACTTAAAAATAAACTTTCATGGAAATTTTGGCTAGTAATGGGAATCATAAGGGAAGTCAATGAGTATGTATAGTAAGTTAGTGTTTAAGGACTCTTGGGCCAAAAATATGTTCAGTAGGTCAAATATGGACTTCTGTATAGCCATAACATGTAAAAAATAAAAAAAATTTAAAAATAAAAAAAACTTTTAAAAAAACTTTCAAAAAAACTTCCGTGGAACTTTTGGCTAGTAAAGGGAATCATAAGGGAAGTCAATGAGTATGTATAGTAAGTTAGTGTTTAAGGACTCTTGGGTCAAAAATATGTTCAGTAGGTCAAATATGGACTTCTGTACAGCCATAACATATAAAAACTAAAAAAAAACTAATAAAATAAAAACACCTTTAAAAAACCTTTAAAAAGAACCTTTTGTGGAACTTTTGGCTAGTGATGGGAATCATAAGGGAAGTCAATGAGTGTGTATAGTAAGTTAGTGTTTAAGGTCTCTTGGACCAAAAATATGTTCAGTAGGTCAAATATGGACTTCTGTACAGCCATAACATGTAAAAAAAAAAAAAAACTTTAAAAAACCTTTAAAAAAAACGTTTAAAAAAACTTTCATGAAACTTTTGTCTAGAAATGGGAATCAGAAAGGAAGTCAATGAGTATGTATAGTAAATTAGTGTTTAAGTACTCTTGAACCAAAAATATGTTCAGTAGGTCAAATGTGGACTTCTGTATAGCCATAAAATGTAAAAAAAAAAAAATAAAAAAAATAAAAAAAACTTTTAAAAAACTTAAAAATAAACTTTCATGGAAATTTTGGCTAGTAATGGGAATCATAAGGGAAGTCAATGAGTATGTATAGTAAGTTAGTGTTTAAGGACTCTTGGGCCAAAAATATGTTCAGTAGGTCAAATATGGACTTCTGTATAGCCATAACATGTAAAAAATAAAAAAAAAATAAAAATAAAAAAAACTTTTAAAAAAACTTTCAAAAAAACTTCCGTGGAACTTTTGGCTAGTAAAGGGAATCATAAGGGAAGTCAATGAGTATGTATAGTAAGTTAGTGTTTAAGGACTCTTGGGTCAAAAATATGTTCAGTAGGTCAAATATGGACTTCTGTACAGCCATAACATGTAAAAAAAAAAAAAAAAAAAAAAAACTTTAAAAAACCTTTAAAAAAAACGTTTAAAAAAACTTTCATGAAACTTTTGTCTAGAAATGGGAATCAGAAAGGAAGTCAATGAGTATGTATAGTAAGTTAGTGTTTAAGGACTCTTGGACCAAAAATATGTTCAGTAGGTCAAATATGGACTTCTGTACAGCCATAACATATAAAAAATAAAAAAAAAACTTTCAAAACTTTTTTCAAAAAAACGTTCAAAAAACGTTCAAAAAAACTTTCGTGGAACTTTTGGCTAGTAAAGGGAATCATAAGGGAAGTCAATGAGTATGTATAGTAAGTTAGTGTTTAAGGACTCTTGGGTCAAAAATATGTTCAGTAGGTCAAATATGGACTTCTGTACAGCCATAGCATGTAAAAAAAATACAAATTAAAAAAACTTTAAAAAACCTTTAAAAAAAACTTTTTAAAAAACTTTCGTGGAACTTTTGGCTAGAAATGGGAATAAGAAAAGAAGTCAATGAGTATGTTTAGTAAGTTAGTGTTTAAGGACTCCTGAACCAAAAATATGTTCAGTAGGTCAAATATGGACTTCTGTACAGCCATGACATATATAAAAAAAAAAAAAAAAAAAAAATAATTTAAAAAACCTTTAAAAAACACTTTCGTGGAACTTTTGGCTAGTAAAGGCAATCAGAACAGAAGTCAATGAGTACGTATAGTAAGTTAGTGTTTAAGGTCTCTTGGACCAAAAATATGTTCAGTAGGTCAAATATGGACTTCTGTACAGCCATAACATGTAAAAAAAAATGTAAAAAAATTAATAAATAAATTAAAAACTTTAAAAAACCTTTAAAAAAACCTTTCGCGGAACTTTTGGCTTGTAAAGGGAATCAGAACAGAAGTCAATGAGTATGTATAGTAAAGTAAGTTAGTGTTTAAGGACTCTTGAACCAAAAATATGTCCAGAAGGGTCAAATATGGACTTCTGTATAGCCATAGCATGTAAAAAAAATACAAATTAAAAAAACTTTAAAAAACCTTAAAAAAAAACTTTTTAAAAAACCTTCGTGGAACTTTTGGCTAGAAATGGGAATAAGAAAAGAAGTCAATGAGTATGTTTAGTAAGTTAGTGTTTAAGGACTCCTGAACCAAAAATATGTTCAGTAGGTCAAATATGGACTTCTGTACAGCCATGACATATAAAAAAATTAAAAAAAATTAAAAAAAACTTTTAAAAAACTTTAAAAAACACTTTCGTGGAACTTTTGGCTAGTAAAGGCAATCAGAACAGAAGTCAATGAGTACGTATAGTAAGTTAGTGTTTAAGGTCTCTTGGACCAAAAATATGTTCAGTAGGTCAAATATGGATTTCTGTACAGCCATAACATATAAAAACTAAAAAAAAACTAATAAAATAAAAACACCTTTAAAAAACCTTTAAAAAGAACCTTTTGTGGAACTTTTGGCTAGTGATGGGAATCATAAGGGAAGTCAATGAGTGTGTATAGTAAGTTAGTGTTTAAGGTCTCTTGGACCAAAAATATGTTCAGTAGGTCAAATATGGACTTCTGTACAGCCATAGAATGTAAAAAAAATACAAATTAAAAAAACTTTAAAAAACCTTTAAAAAAAACTTTTTAAAAAACTTTCGTGGAACTTTTGGCTAGAAATGGGAATAAGAAAAGAAGTCAATGAGTATGTTTAGTAAGTTAGTGTTTAAGGTCTCTTGGACCAAAAATATGTTCAGTAGGTCAAATATGGACTTCTGTACAACCATAAAATGTAAAAAAAATAAATAAATAAAATAAAAAAAACTTTTAAAAAACTTAAAAATAAACTTTCATGGAAATTTTGGCTAGTAATGGGAATCATAAGGGAAGTCAATGAGTATGTATAGTAAGTTAGTGTTTAAGGACTCTTGGGCCAAAAATATGTTCAGTAGGTCAAATATGGACTTCTGTATAGCCATAACATGTAAAAAATAAAAAAATAAAAAAAACTTTTAAAAAAACTTTCAAAAAAACTTCCGTGGAACTTTTGGCTAGTAAAGGGAATCATAAGGGAAGTCAATGAGTATGTATAGTAAGTTAGTGTTTAAGGACTCTTGGGTCAAAAATATGTTCAGTAGGTCAAATATGGACTTCTGTACAGCCATAGCATGTAAAAAAAATACAAATTAAAAAAACTTTAAAAAACCTTTAAAAAAAACTTTTTAAAAAACTTTCGTGGAACTTTTGGCTAGAAATGGGAATAAGAAAAGAAGTCAATGAGTATGTTTAGTAAGTTAGTGTTTAAGGACTCCTGAACCAAAAATATGTTCAGTAGGTCAAATAGGGACTTCTGTACAGCCATGACATATAAAAAAATTAAAAAAAATTAAAAAAAACTTTTAAAAAACTTTAAAAAACACTTTCGTGGAACTTTTGGCTAGTAAAGGCAATCAGAACAGAAGTCAATGAGTATGTATAGTAAGTTAGTGTTTAAGGTCTCTTGGACCAAAAATATGTTCAGTAGGTCAAATATGGATTTCTGTACAGCCATAACATATAAAAACTAAAAAAAAACTAATAAAATAAAAACACCTTTAAAAAACCTTTAAAAAGAACCTTTTGTGGAACTTTTGGCTAGTGATGGGAATCATAAGGGAAGTCAATGAGTGTGTATAGTAAGTTAGTGTTTAAGGTCTCTTGGACCAAAAATATGTTCAGTAGGTCAAATATGGACTTCTGTACAGCCATAACATGTAAAAAAAAAAAAAAAAAAAAACTTTAAAAAACCTTTAAAAAAAACGTTTAAAAAAACTTTCATGAAACTTTTGTCTAGAAATGGGAATCAGAAAGGAAGTCAATGAGTATGTATAGTAAATTAGTGTTTAAGGAATCTTGGGCCAAAAATATGTTCAGTAGGTCAAATATGGACTTCTGTATAGCCATAAAATGTAAAAAAAAATAAATAAATAAAATAAAAAAAACTTTTAAAAAACTTAAAAATAAACTTTCATGGAAATTTTGGCTAGTAATGGGAATCATAAGGGAAGTCAATGAGTATGTATAGTAAGTTAGTGTTTAAGGACTCTTGGGCCAAAAATATGTTCAGTAGGTCAAATATGGACTTCTGTACAGCCATAACATATAAAAAAAAAAAAAAAAACTTTCAAAACTTTTTTCAAAAAAACGTTCAAAAAACGTTCAAAAAAACTTTCGTGGAACTTTTGGCTAGTAAAGGGAATCATAAGGGAAGTCAATGAGTATGTATAGTAAGTTAGTGTTTAAGGACTCTTGGGTCAAAAATATGTTCAGTAGGTCAAATATGGACTTCTGTACAGCCATAGCATGTAAAAAAATACAAATTAAAAAAACTTTAAAAAACCTTTAAAAAAAACTTTTTAAAAAACTTTCGTGGAACTTTTGGCTAGAAATGGGAATAAGAAAAGAAGTCAATGAGTATGTTTAGTAAGTTAGTGTTTAAGGACTCCTGAACCAAAAATATGTTCAGTAGGTCAAATATGGACTTCTGTACAGCCATGACATATAAAAAAAATAAATAAATAAATAAAAAATTTAAAAAACCTTTAAAAAACACTTTCGTGGAACTTTTGGCAAGTAAAGGCAATCAGAACAGAAGTCAATGAGTACGTATAGTAAGTTAGTGTTTAAGGTCTCTTGGACCAAAAATATGTTCAGTAGGTCAAATATGGACTTCTGTACAGCCATAACATGTAAAAAAAAATGTAAAAAAATTAATAAATAAATAAAAAACTTTAAAAAACCTTTAAAAAAACCTTTCGCGGAACTTTTGGCTTGTAAAGGGAATCAGAACAGAAGTCAATGAGTATGTATAGTAAAGTAAGTTAGTGTTTAAGGACTCTTGAACCAAAAATATGTCCAGAAGGGTCAAATATGGACTTCTGTATAGCCATAGCATGTAAAAAAAATACAAATTAAAAAAACTTTAAAAAACCTTAAAAAAAAACTTTTTAAAAAACCTTCGTGGAACTTTTGGCTAGAAATGGGAATAAGAAAAGAAGTCAATGAGTATGTTTAGTAAGTTAGTGTTTAAGGACTCCTGAACCAAAAATATGTTCAGTAGGTCAAATATGGACTTCTGTACAGCCATGACATATAAAAAAATTTAAAAAAATTAAAAAAAACTTTTAAAAAACTTTAAAAAACACTTTCGTGGAACTTTTGGCTAGTAAAGGCAATCAGAACAGAAGTCAATGAGTACGTATAGTAAGTTAGTGTTTAAGGTCTCTTGGACCAAAAATATGTTCAGTAGGTCAAATATGGACTTCTGTACAGCCATAACATGTAAAAAAAAAAAAAAAAAAAAACTTTAAAAAACCTTTAAAAAAAACGTTTAAAAAAACTTTCATGAAACTTTTGTCTAGAAATGGGAATCAGAAAGGAAGTCAATGAGTATGTATAGTAAGTTAGTGTTTAAGGACTCTTGGACCAAAAATATGTTCAGTAGGTCAAATATGGACTTCTGTACAGCCATAACATATAAAAAAAAAAAAAAAAACTTTCAAAACTTTTTTCAAAAAAACGTTCAAAAAACGTTCAAAAAAACTTTCGTGGAACTTTTGGCTAGTAAAGGGAATCATAAGGGAAGTCAATGAGTATGTATAGTAAGTTAGTGTTTAAGGACTCTTGGGCCAAAAATATGTTCAGTAGGTCAAATATGGACTTCTGTATAGCCATAACATGTAAAAAATAAAAAAAATTTAAAAATAAAAAAAACTTTTAAAAAAACTTTCAAAAAAACTTCCGTGGAACTTTTGGCTAGTAAAGGGAATCATAAGGGAAGTCAATGAGTATGTATAGTAAGTTAGTGTTTAAGGACTCTTGGGTCAAAAATATGTTCAGTAGGTCAAATATGGACTTCTGTACAGCCATAGCATGTAAAAAAAAATACAAATTAAAAAAACTTTAAAAAACCTTTAAAAAAAACTTTTTAAAAAACTTTCGTGGAACTTTTGGCTAGAAATGGGAATAAGAAAAGAAGTCAATGAGTATGTTTAGTAAGTTAGTGTTTAAGGACTCCTGTATAGCCATAACATGTGAAAAAATAACATTAACATTTTTTTTTTTTTTCAAAAACCCTAAAAGAAAAAAAACTTTAAAAAAACATTAAAAAAAAACTTTTGTGGAACTTTTGCCGATTAAAGGGAATCAAAAGGGAAGTCAATGAGTATGTATAGTAAGTTAGTGTTTAAGGACTCTTGGGTCAAAAATATTTTCAGTAGGTCAAATATGGACATCTATACAGCCCTAACATGTAAAAAAATAAATAAAAAAACTTTTAAAAAACTTTAAAAAACCTTTAAAAAAACCTTTTGTGGAAGTTTTGGCTAGTAAAGGGAATCATAAGGGAAGTCAATGAGTATGTATAGCAAGTTAGTGTTTAAGGACTCTTGGGTCAAAAATATGTTCAGTAGGTCAAATATGGACTTCTGTACAGCCATAGCATGTAAAAAAAATACAAATTAAAAAAACTTTAAAAAACCTTAAAAAAAAACTTTTTAAAAAACCTTCGTGGAACTTTTGGCTAGAAATGGGAATAAGAAAAGAAGTCAATGAGTATGTTTAGTAAGTTAGTGTTTAAGGACTCCTGAACCAAAAATATGTTCAGTAGGTCAAATATGGACTTCTGTACAGCCATGACATATAAAAAAATTAAAAAAAATTAAAAAAAACTTTTAAAAAACTTTAAAAAACACTTTCGTGGAACTTTTGGCTAGTAAAGGCAATCAGAACAGAAGTCAATGAGTACGTATAGTAAGTTAGTGTTTAAGGTCTCTTGGACCAAAAATATGTTCAGTAGGTCAAATATGGACTTCTGTACAGCCATAACATGTAAAAAAAAAAAAAAAAAAAAACTTTAAAAAACCTTTAAAAAAAACGTTTAAAAAAACTTTCATGAAACTTTTGTCTAGAAATGGGAATCAGAAAGGAAGTCAATGAGTATGTATAGTAAGTTAGTGTTTAAGGACTCTTGGACCAAAAATATGTTCAGTAGGTCAAATATGGACTTCTGTACAGCCATAACATATAAAAAAAAAAAAAAAAACTTTCAAAACTTTTTTCAAAAAAAAGTTCAAAAAACGTTCAAAAAAACTTTCGTGGAACTTTTGGCTAGTAAAGGGAATCATAAGGGAAGTCAATGAGTATGTATAGTAAGTTAGTGTTTAAGGACTCTTGGGTCAAAAATATGTTCAGTAGGTCAAATATGGACTTCTGTACAGCTATAACATGTAAAAAAAAAAAAAAAAAAAATACTTTTGTGGAACTTTTGGCTAGTAAAGGGAATCATAAGGGAAGTCAATGAGTATGTATAGTAAGTTAGTGTTTAAGGACTCTTGGGTCAAAAATATGTTCAGTAGGTCAAATATGGACTTCTGTACAGCCATAGCATGTAAAAAAAATACAAATTAAAAAAACTTTAAAAAACCTTTAAAAAAAACGTTTTAAAAAACTTTCGTGGAACTTTTGGCTAGTAAAGGCAATCAGAACAGAAGTCAATGAGTACGTATAGTAAGTTAGTGTTTAAGGTCTCTTGGACCAAAAATATGTTCAGTAGGTCAAATATGGATTTCTGTACAGCCATAACATATAAAAACTAAAAAAAAACTAATAAAATAAAAACACCTTTAAAAAACCTTTAAAAAGAACCTTTTGTGGAACTTTTGGCTAGTGATGGGAATCATAAGGGAAGTCAATGAGTGTGTATAGTAAGTTAGTGTTTAAGGTCTCTTGGACCAAAAATATGTTCAGTAGGTCAAATATGGACTTCTGTACAGCCATAGAATGTAAAAAAAATACAAATTAAAAAAACTTTAAAAAACCTTTAAAAAAAACTTTTTAAAAAACTTTCGTGGAACTTTTGGCTAGAAATGGGAATAAGAAAAGAAGTCAATGAGTATGTTTAGTAAGTTAGTGTTTAAGGTCTCTTGGACCAAAAATATGTTCAGTAGGTCAAATATGGACTTCTGTACAACCATAAAATGTAAAAAAAATAAATAAATAAAATAAAAAAAACTTTTAAAAAACTTAAAAATAAACTTTCATGGAAATTTTGGCTAGTAATGGGAATCATAAGGGAAGTCAATGAGTATGTATAGTAAGTTAGTGTTTAAGGACTCTTGGGCCAAAAATATGTTCAGTAGGTCAAATATGGACTTCTGTATAGCCATAACATGTAAAAAATAAAAAAATAAAAAAAACTTTTAAAAAAACTTTCAAAAAAACTTCCGTGGAACTTTTGGCTAGTAAAGGGAATCATAAGGGAAGTCAATGAGTATGTATAGTAAGTTAGTGTTTAAGGACTCTTGGGTCAAAAATATGTTCAGTAGGTCAAATATGGACTTCTGTACAGCCATAGCATGTAAAAAAAATACAAATTAAAAAAACTTTAAAAAACCTTTAAAAAAAACTTTTTAAAAAACTTTCGTGGAACTTTTGGCTAGAAATGGGAATAAGAAAAGAAGTCAATGAGTATGTTTAGTAAGTTAGTGTTTAAGGACTCCTGAACCAAAAATATGTTCAGTAGGTCAAATAGGGACTTCTGTACAGCCATGACATATAAAAAAATTAAAAAAAATTAAAAAAAACTTTTAAAAAACTTTAAAAAACACTTTCGTGGAACTTTTGGCTAGTAAAGGCAATCAGAACAGAAGTCAATGAGTATGTATAGTAAGTTAGTGTTTAAGGTCTCTTGGACCAAAAATATGTTCAGTAGGTCAAATATGGATTTCTGTACAGCCATAACATATAAAAACTAAAAAAAAACTAATAAAATAAAAACACCTTTAAAAAACCTTTAAAAAGAACCTTTTGTGGAACTTTTGGCTAGTGATGGGAATCATAAGGGAAGTCAATGAGTGTGTATAGTAAGTTAGTGTTTAAGGTCTCTTGGACCAAAAATATGTTCAGTAGGTCAAATATGGACTTCTGTACAGCCATAACATGTAAAAAAAAAAAAAAAAAAAAACTTTAAAAAACCTTTAAAAAAAACGTTTAAAAAAACTTTCATGAAACTTTTGTCTAGAAATGGGAATCAGAAAGGAAGTCAATGAGTATGTATAGTAAATTAGTGTTTAAGGAATCTTGGGCCAAAAATATGTTCAGTAGGTCAAATATGGACTTCTGTATAGCCATAAAATGTAAAAAAAAATAAATAAATAAAATAAAAAAAACTTTTAAAAAACTTAAAAATAAACTTTCATGGAAATTTTGGCTAGTAATGGGAATCATAAGGGAAGTCAATGAGTATGTATAGTAAGTTAGTGTTTAAGGACTCTTGGGCCAAAAATATGTTCAGTAGGTCAAATATGGACTTCTGTACAGCCATAACATATAAAAAAAAAAAAAAAAACTTTCAAAACTTTTTTCAAAAAAACGTTCAAAAAACGTTCAAAAAAACTTTCGTGGAACTTTTGGCTAGTAAAGGGAATCATAAGGGAAGTCAATGAGTATGTATAGTAAGTTAGTGTTTAAGGACTCTTGGGTCAAAAATATGTTCAGTAGGTCAAATATGGACTTCTGTACAGCCATAGCATGTAAAAAAATACAAATTAAAAAAACTTTAAAAAACCTTTAAAAAAAACTTTTTAAAAAACTTTCGTGGAACTTTTGGCTAGAAATGGGAATAAGAAAAGAAGTCAATGAGTATGTTTAGTAAGTTAGTGTTTAAGGACTCCTGAACCAAAAATATGTTCAGTAGGTCAAATATGGACTTCTGTACAGCCATGACATATAAAAAAAATAAATAAATAAATAAAAAATTTAAAAAACCTTTAAAAAACACTTTCGTGGAACTTTTGGCAAGTAAAGGCAATCAGAACAGAAGTCAATGAGTACGTATAGTAAGTTAGTGTTTAAGGTCTCTTGGACCAAAAATATGTTCAGTAGGTCAAATATGGACTTCTGTACAGCCATAACATGTAAAAAAAAATGTAAAAAAATTAATAAATAAATAAAAAACTTTAAAAAACCTTTAAAAAAACCTTTCGCGGAACTTTTGGCTTGTAAAGGGAATCAGAACAGAAGTCAATGAGTATGTATAGTAAAGTAAGTTAGTGTTTAAGGACTCTTGAACCAAAAATATGTCCAGAAGGGTCAAATATGGACTTCTGTATAGCCATAGCATGTAAAAAAAATACAAATTAAAAAAACTTTAAAAAACCTTAAAAAAAAACTTTTTAAAAAACCTTCGTGGAACTTTTGGCTAGAAATGGGAATAAGAAAAGAAGTCAATGAGTATGTTTAGTAAGTTAGTGTTTAAGGACTCCTGAACCAAAAATATGTTCAGTAGGTCAAATATGGACTTCTGTACAGCCATGACATATAAAAAAATTTAAAAAAATTAAAAAAAACTTTTAAAAAACTTTAAAAAACACTTTCGTGGAACTTTTGGCTAGTAAAGGCAATCAGAACAGAAGTCAATGAGTACGTATAGTAAGTTAGTGTTTAAGGTCTCTTGGACCAAAAATATGTTCAGTAGGTCAAATATGGACTTCTGTACAGCCATAACATGTAAAAAAAAAAAAAAAAAAAAACTTTAAAAAACCTTTAAAAAAAACGTTTAAAAAAACTTTCATGAAACTTTTGTCTAGAAATGGGAATCAGAAAGGAAGTCAATGAGTATGTATAGTAAGTTAGTGTTTAAGGACTCTTGGACCAAAAATATGTTCAGTAGGTCAAATATGGACTTCTGTACAGCCATAACATATAAAAAAAAAAAAAAAAACTTTCAAAACTTTTTTCAAAAAAACGTTCAAAAAACGTTCAAAAAAACTTTCGTGGAACTTTTGGCTAGTAAAGGGAATCATAAGGGAAGTCAATGAGTATGTATAGTAAGTTAGTGTTTAAGGACTCTTGGGCCAAAAATATGTTCAGTAGGTCAAATATGGACTTCTGTATAGCCATAACATGTAAAAAATAAAAAAAATTTAAAAATAAAAAAAACTTTTAAAAAAACTTTCAAAAAAACTTCCGTGGAACTTTTGGCTAGTAAAGGGAATCATAAGGGAAGTCAATGAGTATGTATAGTAAGTTAGTGTTTAAGGACTCTTGGGTCAAAAATATGTTCAGTAGGTCAAATATGGACTTCTGTACAGCCATAGCATGTAAAAAAAAATACAAATTAAAAAAACTTTAAAAAACCTTTTAAAAAAACTTTTTAAAAAACTTTCGTGGAACTTTTGGCTAGAAATGGGAATAAGAAAAGAAGTCAATGAGTATGTTTAGTAAGTTAGTGTTTAAGGACTCCTGTATAGCCATAACATGTGAAAAAATAACATTAACATTTTTTTTTTTTTTCAAAAACCCTAAAAGAAAAAAAACTTTAAAAAAACATTAAAAAAAAACTTTTGTGGAACTTTTGCCGATTAAAGGGAATCAAAAGGGAAGTCAATGAGTATGTATAGTAAGTTAGTGTTTAAGGACTCTTGGGTCAAAAATATTTTCAGTAGGTCAAATATGGACATCTATACAGCCCTAACATGTAAAAAAATAAATAAAAAAACTTTTAAAAAACTTTAAAAAACCTTTAAAAAAACCTTTTGTGGAAGTTTTGGCTAGTAAAGGGAATCATAAGGGAAGTCAATGAGTATGTATAGCAAGTTAGTGTTTAAGGACTCTTGGGTCAAAAATATGTTCAGTAGGTCAAATATGGACTTCTGTACAGCCATAGCATGTAAAAAAAATACAAATTAAAAAAACTTTAAAAAACCTTAAAAAAAAACTTTTTAAAAAACCTTCGTGGAACTTTTGGCTAGAAATGGGAATAAGAAAAGAAGTCAATGAGTATGTTTAGTAAGTTAGTGTTTAAGGACTCCTGAACCAAAAATATGTTCAGTAGGTCAAATATGGACTTCTGTACAGCCATGACATATAAAAAAATTAAAAAAAATTAAAAAAAACTTTTAAAAAACTTTAAAAAACACTTTCGTGGAACTTTTGGCTAGTAAAGGCAATCAGAACAGAAGTCAATGAGTACGTATAGTAAGTTAGTGTTTAAGGTCTCTTGGACCAAAAATATGTTCAGTAGGTCAAATATGGACTTCTGTACAGCCATAACATGTAAAAAAAAAAAAAAAAAAAAACTTTAAAAAACCTTTAAAAAAAACGTTTAAAAAAACTTTCATGAAACTTTTGTCTAGAAATGGGAATCAGAAAGGAAGTCAATGAGTATGTATAGTAAGTTAGTGTTTAAGGACTCTTGGACCAAAAATATGTTCAGTAGGTCAAATATGGACTTCTGTACAGCCATAACATATAAAAAAAAAAAAAAAAACTTTCAAAACTTTTTTCAAAAAAAAGTTCAAAAAACGTTCAAAAAAACTTTCGTGGAACTTTTGGCTAGTAAAGGGAATCATAAGGGAAGTCAATGAGTATGTATAGTAAGTTAGTGTTTAAGGACTCTTGGGTCAAAAATATGTTCAGTAGGTCAAATATGGACTTCTGTACAGCTATAACATGTAAAAAAAAAAAAAAAAAAAAAATACTTTTGTGGAACTTTTGGCTAGTAAAGGGAATCATAAGGGAAGTCAATGAGTATGTATAGTAAGTTAGTGTTTAAGGACTCTTGGGTCAAAAATATGTTCAGTAGGTCAAATATGGACTTCTGTACAGCCATAGCATGTAAAAAAAATACAAATTAAAAAAACTTTAAAAAACCTTTAAAAAAAACGTTTTAAAAAACTTTCGTGGAACTTTTGGCTAGAAATGGGAATAAGAAAAGAAGTCAATGAGTATGTATAGTAAGTTAGTGTTTAAGTACTCTTGAACCAAAAATATGTTCAGTAGGTCAAATGTGGACTTCTGTATAGCCATAAAATGTAAAAAAAAATAAATAAATAAAATAAAAAAAACTTTTAAAAACTTAAAAATAAACTTTCATGGAAATTTTGGCTAGTAATGGGAATCATAAGGGAAGTCAATGAGTATGTATAGTAAGTTAGTGTTTAAGGACTCTTGGGCCAAAAATATGTTCAGTAGGTCAAATATGGACTTCTGTATAGCCATAACATGTAAAAAATAAAAAAAATTTAAAAATAAAAAAAACTTTTAAAAAAACTTTCAAAAAAACTTCCGTGGAACTTTTGGCTAGTAAAGGGAATCATAAGGGAAGTCAATGAGTATGTATAGTAAGTTAGTGTTTAAGGACTCTTGGGTCAAAAATATGTTCAGTAGGTCAAATATGGACTTCTGTACAGCCATAACATATAAAAACTAAAAAAAAACTAATAAAATAAAAACACCTTTAAAAAACCTTTAAAAAGAACCTTTTGTGGAACTTTTGGCTAGTGATGGGAATCATAAGGGAAGTCAATGAGTGTGTATAGTAAGTTAGTGTTTAAGGTCTCTTGGACCAAAAATATGTTCAGTAGGTCAAATATGGACTTCTGTACAGCCATAACATGTAAAAAAAAAAAAAAAAAAAAAAAACTTTAAAAAACCTTTAAAAAAAACGTTTAAAAAAACTTTCATGAAACTTTTGTCTAGAAATGGGAATCAGAAAGGAAGTCAATGAGTATGTATAGTAAGTTAGTGTTTAAGGACTCTTGGACCAAAAATATGTTCAGTAGGTCAAATATGGACTTCTGTACAGCCATAACATATAAAAAAAAAAAAAAAAACTTTCAAAACTTTTTTCAAAAAAACGTTCAAAAAACGTTCAAAAAAACTTTCGTGGAACTTTTGGCTAGTAAAGGGAATCATAAGGGAAGTCAATGAGTATGTATAGTAAGTTAGTGTTTAAGGACTCTTGGGTCAAAAATATGTTCAGTAGGTCAAATATGGACTTCTGTACAGCCATAGCATGTAAAAAAAATACAAATTAAAAAAACTTTAAAAAACCTTTAAAAAAAACTTTTTAAAAAACTTTCGTGGAACTTTTGGCTAGAAATGGGAATAAGAAAAGAAGTCAATGAGTATGTTTAGTAAGTTAGTGTTTAAGGACTCCTGAACCAAAAATATGTTCAGTAGGTCAAATATGGACTTCTGTACAGCCATGACATATATAAAAAAAAAAAAAAAAAAAAAAAATTTTAAAAACCTTTAAAAAACACTTTCGTGGAACTTTTGGCTAGTAAAGGCAATCAGAACAGAAGTCAATGAGTACGTATAGTAAGTTAGTGTTTAAGGTCTCTTGGACCAAAAATATGTTCAGTAGGTCAAATATGGACTTCTGTACAGCCATAACATGTAAAAAAAAATGTAAAAAAATTAATAAATAAATTAAAAACTTTAAAAAACCTTTAAAAAAACCTTTCGCGGAACTTTTGGCTTGTAAAGGGAATCAGAACAGAAGTCAATGAGTATGTATAGTAAAGTAAGTTAGTGTTTAAGGACTCTTGAACCAAAAATATGTCCAGAAGGGTCAAATATGGACTTCTGTATAGCCATAGCATGTAAAAAAAATACAAATTAAAAAAACTTTAAAAAACCTTAAAAAAAAACTTTTTAAAAAACCTTCGTGGAACTTTTGGCTAGAAATGGGAATAAGAAAAGAAGTCAATGAGTATGTTTAGTAAGTTAGTGTTTAAGGACTCCTGAACCAAAAATATGTTCAGTAGGTCAAATATGGACTTCTGTACAGCCATGACATATAAAAAAATTAAAAAAAATTAAAAAAAACTTTTAAAAAACTTTAAAAAACACTTTCGTGGAACTTTTGGCTAGTAAAGGCAATCAGAACAGAAGTCAATGAGTACGTATAGTAAGTTAGTGTTTAAGGTCTCTTGGACCAAAAATATGTTCAGTAGGTCAAATATGGATTTCTGTACAGCCATAACATATAAAAACTAAAAAAAAACTAATAAAATAAAAACACCTTTAAAAAACCTTTAAAAAGAACCTTTTGTGGAACTTTTGGCTAGTGATGGGAATCATAAGGGAAGTCAATGAGTGTGTATAGTAAGTTAGTGTTTAAGGTCTCTTGGACCAAAAATATGTTCAGTAGGTCAAATATGGACTTCTGTACAGCCATAGAATGTAAAAAAATACAAATTAAAAAAACTTTAAAAAACCTTTAAAAAAAACTTTTTAAAAAACTTTCGTGGAACTTTTGGCTAGAAATGGGAATAAGAAAAGAAGTCAATGAGTATGTTTAGTAAGTTAGTGTTTAAGGTCTCTTGGACCAAAAATATGTTCAGTAGGTCAAATATGGACTTCTGTACAACCATAAAATGTAAAAAAAATAAATAAATAAAATAAAAAAAACTTTTAAAAAAACTTTCAAAAAAACTTCCGTGGAACTTTTGGCTAGTAAAGGGAATCATAAGGGAAGTCAATGAGTATGTATAGTAAGTTAGTGTTTAAGGACTCTTGGGTCAAAAATATGTTCAGTAGGTCAAATATGGACTTCTGTACAGCCATAGCATGTAAAAAAAATACAAATTAAAAAAACTTTAAAAAACCTTTAAAAAAAACTTTTTAAAAAACTTTCGTGGAACTTTTGGCTAGAAATGGGAATAAGAAAAGAAGTCAATGAGTATGTTTAGTAAGTTAGTGTTTAAGGACTCCTGAACCAAAAATATGTTCAGTAGGTCAAATAGGGACTTCTGTACAGCCATGACATATAAAAAAATTAAAAAAAATTAAAAAAAACTTTTAAAAAACTTTAAAAAACACTTTCGTGGAACTTTTGGCTAGTAAAGGCAATCAGAACAGAAGTCAATGAGTATGTATAGTAAGTTAGTGTTTAAGGTCTCTTGGACCAAAAATATGTTCAGTAGGTCAAATATGGATTTCTGTACAGCCATAACATATAAAAACTAAAAAAAAACTAATAAAATAAAAACACCTTTAAAAAACCTTTAAAAAGAACCTTTTGTGGAACTTTTGGCTAGTGATGGGAATCATAAGGGAAGTCAATGAGTGTGTATAGTAAGTTAGTGTTTAAGGTCTCTTGGACCAAAAATATGTTCAGTAGGTCAAATATGGACTTCTGTACAGCCATAACATGTAAAAAAAAAAAAAAAAAAAACTTTAAAAAACCTTTAAAAAAAACGTTTAAAAAAACTTTCATGAAACTTTTGTCTAGAAATGGGAATCAGAAAGGAAGTCAATGAGTATGTATAGTAAATTAGTGTTTAAGGAATCTTGGGCCAAAAATATGTTCAGTAGGTCAAATATGGACTTCTGTATAGCCATAAAATGTAAAAAAAAAAAAAAAAATAAAATAAAAAAAACTTTTAAAAAACTTAAAAATAAACTTTCATGGAAATTTTGGCTAGTAATGGGAATCATAAGGGAAGTCAATGAGTATGTATAGTAAGTTAGTGTTTAAGGACTCTTGGGCCAAAAATATGTTCAGTAGGTCAAATATGGACTTCTGTACAGCCATAACATATAAAAAAAAAAAAAAAAACTTTCAAAACTTTTTTCAAAAAAACGTTCAAAAAACGTTCAAAAAAACTTTCGTGGAACTTTTGGCTAGTAAAGGGAATCATAAGGGAAGTCAATGAGTATGTATAGTAAGTTAGTGTTTAAGGACTCTTGGGTCAAAAATATGTTCAGTAGGTCAAATATGGACTTCTGTACAGCCATAGCATGTAAAAAAATACAAATTAAAAAAACTTTAAAAAACCTTTAAAAAAAACTTTTTAAAAAACTTTCGTGGAACTTTTGGCTAGAAATGGGAATAAGAAAAGAAGTCAATGAGTATGTTTAGTAAGTTAGTGTTTAAGGACTCCTGAACCAAAAATATGTTCAGTAGGTCAAATATGGACTTCTGTACAGCCATGACATATAAAAAAAATAAATAAATAAATAAAAAATTTAAAAAACCTTTAAAAAACACTTTCGTGGAACTTTTGGCAAGTAAAGGCAATCAGAACAGAAGTCAATGAGTACGTATAGTAAGTTAGTGTTTAAGGTCTCTTGGACCAAAAATATGTTCAGTAGGTCAAATATGGACTTCTGTACAGCCATAACATGTAAAAAAAAATGTAAAAAAATTAATAAATAAATAAAAAACTTTAAAAAACCTTTAAAAAAACCTTTCGCGGAACTTTTGGCTTGTAAAGGGAATCAGAACAGAAGTCAATGAGTATGTATAGTAAAGTAAGTTAGTGTTTAAGGACTCTTGAACCAAAAATATGTCCAGAAGGGTCAAATATGGACTTCTGTATAGCCATAACATGTAAAAAAAATACAAATTAAAAAAACTTTAAAAAACCTTAAAAAAAAACTTTTTAAAAAACCTTCGTGGAACTTTTGGCTAGAAATGGGAATAAGAAAAGAAGTCAATGAGTATGTTTAGTAAGTTAGTGTTTAAGGACTCCTGAACCAAAAATATGTTCAGTAGGTCAAATATGGACTTCTGTACAGCCATGACATATAAAAAAATTTAAAAAAATTAAAAAAAACTTTTAAAAAACTTTAAAAAACACTTTCGTGGAACTTTTGGCTAGTAAAGGCAATCAGAACAGAAGTCAATGAGTACGTATAGTAAGTTAGTGTTTAAGGTCTCTTGGACCAAAAATATGTTCAGTAGGTCAAATATGGACTTCTGTACAGCCATAACATGTAAAAAAAAAAAAAAAAAAAAAACTTTAAAAAACCTTTAAAAAAAACGTTTAAAAAAACTTTCATGAAACTTTTGTCTAGAAATGGGAATCAGAAAGGAAGTCAATGAGTATGTATAGTAAGTTAGTGTTTAAGGACTCTTGGACCAAAAATATGTTCAGTAGGTCAAATATGGACTTCTGTACAGCCATAACATATAAAAAAAAAAAAAAAAACTTTCAAAACTTTTTTCAAAAAAACGTTCAAAAAACGTTCAAAAAAACTTTCGTGGAACTTTTGGCTAGTAAAGGGAATCATAAGGGAAGTCAATGAGTATGTATAGTAAGTTAGTGTTTAAGGACTCTTGGGCCAAAAATATGTTCAGTAGGTCAAATATGGACTTCTGTATAGCCATAACATGTAAAAAATAAAAAAAATTTAAAAATAAAAAAAACTTTTAAAAAAACTTTCAAAAAAACTTCCGTGGAACTTTTGGCTAGTAAAGGGAATCATAAGGGAAGTCAATGAGTATGTATAGTAAGTTAGTGTTTAAGGACTCTTGGGTCAAAAATATGTTCAGTAGGTCAAATATGGACTTCTGTACAGCCATAACATGTAAAAAAAAAAAAAAAAAAAAAACTTTAAAAAACCTTTAAAAAAAACGTTTAAAAAAACTTTCATGAAACTTTTGTCTAGAAATGGGAATCAGAAAGGAAGTCAATGAGTATGTATAGTAAGTTAGTGTTTAAGGACTCTTGGACCAAAAATATGTTCAGTAGGTCAAATATGGACTTCTGTACAGCCATAACATATAAAAAAAAAAAAAAAAAACTTTCAAAACTTTTTTCAAAAAAACGTTCAAAAAACGTTCAAAAAAACTTTCGTGGAACTTTTGGCTAGTAAAGGGAATCATAAGGGAAGTCAATGAGTATGTATAGTAAGTTAGTGTTTAAGGACTCTTGGGTCAAAAATATGTTCAGTAGGTCAAATATGGACTTCTGTACAGCCATAGCATGTAAAAAAAATACAAATTAAAAAAACTTTAAAAAACCTTTAAAAAAAACTTTTTAAAAAACTTTCGTGGAACTTTTGGCTAGAAATGGGAATAAGAAAAGAAGTCAATGAGTATGTTTAGTAAGTTAGTGTTTAAGGACTCCTGAACCAAAAATATGTTCAGTAGGTCAAATATGGACTTCTGTACAGCCATGACATATATAAAAAAAAAAAAAAATAAATAAAAAATTTAAAAAACCTTTAAAAAACACTTTCGTGGAACTTTTGGCTAGTAAAGGCAATCAGAACAGAAGTCAATGAGTACGTATAGTAAGTTAGTGTTTAAGGTCTCTTGGACCAAAAATATGTTCAGTAGGTCAAATATGGACTTCTGTACAGCCATAACATGTAAAAAAAATGTAAAAAAATTAATAAATAAATTAAAAACTTTAAAAAACCTTTAAAAAAACCTTTCGCGGAACTTTTGGCTTGTAAAGGGAATCAGAACAGAAGTCAATGAGTATGTATAGTAAAGTAAGTTAGTGTTTAAGGACTCTTGAACCAAAAATATGTCCAGAAGGGTCAAATATGGACTTCTGTACAGCCATAGCATGTAAAAAAAATACAAATTAAAAAAACTTTAAAAAACCTTAAAAAAAAACTTTTTAAAAAACCTTCGTGGAACTTTTGGCTAGAAATGGGAATAAGAAAAGAAGTCAATGAGTATGTTTAGTAAGTTAGTGTTTAAGGACTCCTGAACCAAAAATATGTTCAGTAGGTCAAATATGGACTTCTGTACAGCCATGACATATAAAAAAATTAAAAAAAATTAAAAAAAACTTTTAAAAAACTTTAAAAAACACTTTCGTGGAACTTTTGGCTAGTAAAGGCAATCAGAACAGAAGTCAATGAGTACGTATAGTAAGTTAGTGTTTAAGGTCTCTTGGACCAAAAATATGTTCAGTAGGTCAAATATGGACTTCTGTACAGCCATAGAATGTAAAAAAAATACAAATTAAAAAAACTTTAAAAAACCTTTAAAAAAAACTTTTTAAAAAACTTTCGTGGAACTTTTGGCTAGAAATGGGAATAAGAAAAGAAGTCAATGAGTATGTTTAGTAAGTTAGTGTTTAAGGTCTCTTGGACCAAAAATATGTTCAGTAGGTCAAATATGGACTTCTGTACAACCATAAAATGTAAAAAAAAAAAAAAAATAAAATAAAAAAAACTTTTAAAAAACTTAAAAATAAACTTTCATGGAAATTTTGGCTAGTAATGGGAATCATAAGGGAAGTCAATGAGTATGTATAGTAAGTTAGTGTTTAAGGACTCCTGAACCAAAAATATGTTCAGTAGGTCAAATATGGACTTCTGTACAGCCATGACATATAAAAAAATTAAAAAAAATTAAAAAAAACTTTTAAAAAACTTTAAAAAACACTTTCGTGGAACTTTTGGCTAGTAAAGGCAATCAGAACAGAAGTCAATGAGTATGTATAGTAAGTTAGTGTTTAAGGTCTCTTGGACCAAAAATATGTTCAGTAGGTCAAATATGGATTTCTGTACAGCCATAACATATAAAAACTAAAAAAAAACTAATAAAATAAAAACACCTTTAAAAAACCTTTAAAAAGAACCTTTTGTGGAACTTTTGGCTAGTGATGGGAATCATAAGGGAAGTCAATGAGTGTGTATAGTAAGTTAGTGTTTAAGGTCTCTTGGACCAAAAATATGTTCAGTAGGTCAAATATGGACTTCTGTACAGCCATAACATGTAAAAAAAAAAAAAAAAAAAAATTTAAAAAACCTTTAAAAAAAACGTTTAAAAAAACTTTCATGAAACTTTTGTCTAGAAATGGGAATCAGAAAGGAAGTCAATGAGTATGTATAGTAAATTAGTGTTTAAGGACTCTTGGGCCAAAAATATGTTCAGTAGGTCAAATGTGGACTTCTGTATAGCCATAAAATGTAAAAAAAAATAAAAAAAAAAAATAAAAAAAACTTTTAAAAAACTTAAAAATAAACTTTCATGGAAATTTTGGCTAGTAATGGGAATCATAAGGGAAGTCAATGAGTATGTATAGTAAGTTAGTGTTTAAGGTCTCTTGGACCAAAAATATGTTCAGTAGGTCAAATATGGACTTCTGTACAGCCATAACATGTAAAAAAAAAAAAAAAAAAAAACTTTAAAAAACCTTTAAAAAAAACGTTTAAAAAAACTTTCATGAAACTTTTGTCTAGAAATGGGAATCAGAAAGGAAGTCAATGAGTATGTATAGTAAGTTAGTGTTTAAGGACTCTTGGACCAAAAATATGTTCAGTAGGTCAAATATGGACTTCTGTACAGCCATAACATATAAAAAAAAAAAAAAAAACTTTCAAAACTTTTTTCAAAAAAACGTTCAAAAAACGTTCAAAAAAACTTTCGTGGAACTTTTGGCTAGTAAAGGGAATCATAAGGGAAGTCAATGAGTATGTATAGTAAGTTAGTGTTTAAGGACTCTTGGGTCAAAAATATGTTCAGTAGGTCAAATATGGACTTCTGTACAGCTATAACATGTAAAAAAAAAAAAAAAAAAAAATACTTTTGTGGAACTTTTGGCTAGTAAAGGGAATCATAAGGGAAGTCAATGAGTATGTATAGTAAGTTAGTGTTTAAGGACTCTTTGGTCAAAAATATGTTCAGTAGGTCAAATATGGACTTCTGTACAGCCATAGCATGTAAAAAAAATACAAATTAAAAAAACTTTAAAAAACCTTTAAAAAAAACGTTTTAAAAAACTTTCGTGGAACTTTTGGCTAGAAATGGGAATAAGAAAAGAAGTCAATGAGTATGTATAGTAAGTTAGTGTTTAAGTACTCTTGAACCAAAAATATGTTCAGTAGGTCAAATGTGGACTTCTGTATAGCCATAAAATGTAAAAAAAAATAAATAAATAAAATAAAAAAAACTTTTAAAAACTTAAAAATAAACTTTCATGGAAATTTTGGCTAGTAATGGGAATCATAAGGGAAGTCAATGAGTATGTATAGTAAGTTAGTGTTTAAGGACTCTTGGGCCAAAAATATGTTCAGTAGGTCAAATATGGACTTCTGTATAGCCATAACATGTAAAAAATAAAAAAAATTTAAAAATAAAAAAAACTTTTAAAAAAACTTTCAAAAAAACTTCCGTGGAACTTTTGGCTAGTAAAGGGAATCATAAGGGAAGTCAATGAGTATGTATAGTAAGTTAGTGTTTAAGGACTCTTGGGTCAAAAATATGTTCAGTAGGTCAAATATGGACTTCTGTACAGCCATAACATATAAAAACTAAAAAAAAACTAATAAAATAAAAACACCTTTAAAAAACCTTTAAAAAGAACCTTTTGTGGAACTTTTGGCTAGTGATGGGAATCATAAGGGAAGTCAATGAGTGTGTATAGTAAGTTAGTGTTTAAGGTCTCTTGGACCAAAAATATGTTCAGTAGGTCAAATATGGACTTCTGTACAGCCATAACATGTAAAAAAAAAATTAAAAAAAAACTTTAAAAAACCTTTAAAAAAAACGTTTAAAAAAACTTTCATGAAACTTTTGTCTAGAAATGGGAATCAGAAAGGAAGTCAATGAGTATGTATAGTAAATTAGTGTTTAAGTACTCTTGAACCAAAAATATGTTCAGTAGGTCAAATGTGGACTTCTGTATAGCCATAAAATGTAAAAAAAAAAAAAAATAAAAAATAAAAAAAACTTTTAAAAAACTTAAAAATAAACTTTCATGGAAATTTTGGCTAGTAATGGGAATCATAAGGTAAGTCAATGAGTATGTATAGTAAGTTAGTGTTTAAGGACTCTTGGGCCAAAAATATGTTCAGTAGGTCAAATATGGACTTCTGTATAGCCATAACATGTAAAAAATAAAAAAAAATTAAAAATAAAAAAAACTTTTAAAAAAACTTTCAAAAAAACTTCCGTGGAACTTTTGGCTAGTAAAGGGAATCATAAGGGAAGTCAATGAGTATGTATAGTAAGTTAGTGTTTAAGGACTCTTGCGTCAAAAATATGTTCAGTAGGTCAAATATGGACTTCTGTACAGCCATAACATGTAAAAAAAAAAAAAAAAAAAAACTTTAAAAAACCTTTAAAAAAAACGTTTAAAAAAACTTTCATGAAACTTTTGTCTAGAAATGGGAATCAGAAAGGAAGTCAATGAGTATGTATAGTAAGTTAGTGTTTAAGGACTCTTGGACCAAAAATATGTTCAGTAGGTCAAATATGGACTTCTGTACAGCCATAACATATAAAAAAAAAAAAAAAAACTTTCAAAACTTTTTTCAAAAAAACGTTCAAAAAACGTTCAAAAAAACTTTCGTGGAACTTTTGGCTAGTAAAGGGAATCATAAGGGAAGTCAATGAGTATGTATAGTAAGTTAGTGTTTAAGGACTCTTGGGTCAAAAATATGTTCAGTAGGTCAAATATGGACTTCTGTACAGCCATAGCATGTAAAAAAAATACAAATTAAAAAAACTTTAAAAAACCTTTAAAAAAAACTTTTTAAAAAACTTTCGTGGAACTTTTGGCTAGAAATGGGAATAAGAAAAGAAGTCAATGAGTATGTTTAGTAAGTTAGTGTTTAAGGACTCCTGAACCAAAAATATGTTCAGTAGGTCAAATATGGACTTCTGTACAGCCATGACATATATAAAAAAAAATAAAAAAAATAAAAAATTTAAAAAACCTTTAAAAAACACTTTCGTGGAACTTTTGGCTAGTAAAGGCAATCAGAACAGAAGTCAATGAGTACGTATAGTAAGTTAGTGTTTAAGGTCTCTTGGACCAAAAATATGTTCAGTAGGTCAAATATGGACTTCTGTACAGCCATAACATGTAAAAAAAAATGTAAAAAAAATAATAAATAAATTAAAAACTTTAAAAAACCTTTAAAAAAACCTTTCGCGGAACTTTTGGCTTGTAAAGGGAATCAGAACAGAAGTCAATGAGTATGTATAGTAAAGTAAGTTAGTGTTTAAGGACTCTTGAACCAAAAATATGTCCAGAAGGGTCAAATATGGACTTCTGTATAGCCATAGCATGTAAAAAAAATACAAATTAAAAAAACTTTAAAAAACCTTAAAAAAAAACTTTTTAAAAAACCTTCGTGGAACTTTTGGCTAGAAATGGGAATAAGAAAAGAAGTCAATGAGTATGTTTAGTAAGTTAGTGTTTAAGGACTCCTGAACCAAAAATATGTTCAGTAGGTCAAATATGGACTTCTGTACAGCCATGACATATAAAAAAATTAAAAAAAATTAAAAAAAACTTTTTAAAAACTTTAAAAAACACTTTCGTGGAACTTTTGGCTAGTAAAGGCAATCAGAACAGAAGTCAATGAGTACGTATAGTAAGTTAGTGTTTAAGGTCTCTTGGACCAAAA
Source organism: Rhinogobio ventralis (assembly GCA_039654625.1). Taxonomy (NCBI): domain Eukaryota; kingdom Metazoa; phylum Chordata; class Actinopteri; order Cypriniformes; family Gobionidae; genus Rhinogobio; species Rhinogobio ventralis. Next base: position 5,597,934 of record CM077198.1, read on the forward strand.
ATATGTTCAGTAGGTCAAATATGGATTTCTGTACAGCCATAACATATAAAAACTAAAAAAAAACTAATAAAATAAAAACACCTTTAAAAAACCTTTAAAAAGAACCTTTTGTGGAACTTTTGGCTAGTGATGGGAATCATAAGGGAAGTCAATGAGTGTGTATAGTAAGTTAGTGTTTAAGGTCTCTTGGACCAAAAATATGTTCAGTAGGTCAAATATGGACTTCTGTACAGCCATAGAATGTAAAAAAAATACAAATTAAAAAAACTTTAAAAAACCTTTAAAAAAAACGTTTTAAAAAACTTTCGTGGAACTTTTGGCTAGAAATGGGAATAAGAAAAGAAGTCAATGAGTATGTTTAGTAAGTTAGTGTTTAAGGTCTCTTGGACCAAAAATATGTTCAGTAGGTCAAATATGGACTTCTGTACAACCATAAAATGTAAAAAAAATAAATAAATAAAATAAAAAAAACTTTTAAAAAACTTAAAAATAAACTTTCATGGAAATTTTGGCTAGTAATGGGAATCATAAGGGAAGTCAATGAGTATGTATAGTAAGTTAGTGTTTAAGGACTCTTGGGCCAAAAATATGTTCAGTAGGTCAAATATGGACTTCTGTATAGCCATAACATGTAAAAAATAAAAAAATAAAAAAAACTTTTAAAAAAACTTTCAAAAAAACTTCCGTGGAACTTTTGGCTAGTAAAGGGAATCATAAGGGAAGTCAATGAGTATGTATAGTAAGTTAGTGTTTAAGGACTCTTGGGTCAAAAATATGTTCAGTAGGTCAAATATGGACTTCTGTACAGCCATAGCATGTAAAAAAAATACAAATTAAAAAAACTTTAAAAAACCTTTAAAAAAAACTTTTTAAAAAACTTTCGTGGAACTTTTGGCTAGAAATGGGAATAAGAAAAGAAGTCAATGAGTATGTATAGTAAGTTAGTGTTTAAGGTCTCTTGGGTCAAAAATATGTTCAGTAGGTCAAATATGGACTTCTGTACAGCCATAGCATGTAAAAAAAATACAAATTAAAAAAACTTTAAAAAACCTTTAAAAAAAACTTTTTAAAAAACTTTCGTGGAACTTTTGGCTAGAAATGGGAATAAGAAAAGAAGTCAATGAGTATGTATAGTAAGTTAGTGTTTAAGGACTCTTGGGTCAAAAATATGTTCAGTAGGTCAAATATGGACTTCTGTACAGCCATAGCATGTAAAAAAAATACAAATTAAAAAAACTTTAAAAAACCTTTAAAAAAAACTTTTTAAAAAACTTTCGTGGAACTTTTGGCTAGAAATGGGAATAAGAAAAGAAGTCAATGAGTATGTTTAGTAAGTTAGTGTTTAAGGACTCCTGAACCAAAAATATGTTCAGTAGGTCAAATATGGACTTCTGTACAGCCATGACATATATAAAAAAAAATAAAAAAAATAAAAAATTTAAAAAACCTTTAAAAAACACTTTCGTGGAACTTTTGGCTAGTAAAGGCAATCAGAACAGAAGTCAATGAGTACGTATAGTAAGTTAGTGTTTAAGGTCTCTTGGACCAAAAATATGTTCAGTAGGTCAAATATGGACTTCTGTACAGCCATAACATGTAAAAAAAAATGTAAAAAAAATAATAAATAAATTAAAAACTTTAAAAAACCTTTAAAAAAACCTTTCGCGGAACTTTTGGCTTGTAAAGGGAATCAGAACAGAAGTCAATGAGTATGTATAGTAAAGTAAGTTAGTGTTTAAGGACTCTTGAACCAAAAATATGTCCAGAAGGGTCAAATATGGACTTCTGTATAGCCATAGCATGTAAAAAAAATACAAATTAAAAAAACTTTAAAAAACCTTAAAAAAAAACTTTTTAAAAAACCTTCGTGGAACTTTTGGCTAGAAATGGGAATAAGAAAAGAAGTCAATGAGTATGTTTAGTAAGTTAGTGTTTAAGGACTCCTGAACCAAAAATATGTTCAGTAGGTCAAATATGGACTTCTGTACAGCCATGACATATAAAAAAATTAAAAAAAATTAAAAAAAACTTTTTAAAAACTTTAAAAAACACTTTCGTGGAACTTTTGGCTAGTAAAGGCAATCAGAACAGAAGTCAATGAGTACGTATAGTAAGTTAGTGTTTAAGGTCTCTTGGACCAAAAATATGTTCAGTAGGTCAAATATGGATTTCTGTACAGCCATAACATATAAAAACTAAAAAAAAACTAATAAAATAAAAACACCTTTAAAAAACCTTTAAAAAGAACCTTTTGTGGAACTTTTGGCTAGTGATGGGAATCATAAGGGAAGTCAATGAGTGTGTATAGTAAGTTAGTGTTTAAGGTCTCTTGGACCAAAAATATGTTCAGTAGGTCAAATATGGACTTCTGTACAGCCATAGAATGTAAAAAAAATACAAATTAAAAAAACTTTAAAAAACCTTTAAAAAAAACGTTTTAAAAAACTTTCGTGGAACTTTTGGCTAGAAATGGGAATAAGAAAAGAAGTCAATGAGTATGTTTAGTAAGTTAGTGTTTAAGGTCTCTTGGACCAAAAATATGTTCAGTAGGTCAAATATGGACTTCTGTACAACCATAAAATGTAAAAAAAATAAATAAATAAAATAAAAAAAACTTTTAAAAAACTTAAAAATAAACTTTCATGGAAATTTTGGCTAGTAATGGGAATCATAAGGGAAGTCAATGAGTATGTATAGTAAGTTAGTGTTTAAGGACTCTTGGGCCAAAAATATGTTCAGTAGGTCAAATATGGACTTCTGTATAGCCATAACATGTAAAAAATAAAAAAATAAAAAAAACTTTTAAAAAAACTTTCAAAAAAACTTCCGTGGAACTTTTGGCTAGTAAAGGGAATCATAAGGGAAGTCAATGAGTATGTATAGTAAGTTAGTGTTTAAGGACTCTTGGGTCAAAAATATGTTCAGTAGGTCAAATATGGACTTCTGTACAGCCATAGCATGTAAAAAAAATACAAATTAAAAAAACTTTAAAAAACCTTTAAAAAAAACTTTTTAAAAAACTTTCGTGGAACTTTTGGCTAGAAATGGGAATAAGAAAAGAAGTCAATGAGTATGTATAGTAAGTTAGTGTTTAAGGTCTCTTGGACCAAAAATATGTTCAGTAGGTCAAATATGGATTTCTGTACAGCCATAACATATAAAAACTAAAAAAAAACTAATAAAATAAAAACACCTTTAAAAAACCTTTAAAAAGAACCTTTTGTGGAACTTTTGGCTAGTGATGGGAATCATAAGGGAAGTCAATGAGTGTGTATAGTAAGTTAGTGTTTAAGGTCTCTTGGACCAAAAATATGTTCAGTAGGTCAAATATGGACTTCTGTACAGCCATAACATGTAAAAAAAAAAAAACTTTAAAAAACCTTTAAAAAAAACGTTTAAAAAAACTTTCATGAAACTTTTGTCTAGAAATGGGAATCAGAAAGGAAGTCAATGAGTATGTATAGTAAATTAGTGTTTAAGGACTCTTGGGCCAAAAATATGTTCAGTAGGTCAAATGTGGACTTCTGTATAGCCATAAAATGTAAAAAAAAAAAAAAAAAATAAAATAAAAAAAACTTTTAAAAAACTTAAAAATAAACTTTCATGGAAATTTTGGCTAGTAATGGGAATCATAAGGGAAGTCAATGAGTATGTATAGTAAGTTAGTGTTTAAGGACTCTTGGGCCAAAAATATGTTCAGTAGGTCAAATATGGACTTCTGTACAGCCATAACATAAAAAAAAAAAAAAAAAAACTTTCAAAACTTTTTTCAAAAAAACGTTCAAAAAACGTTCAAAAAAACTTTCGTGGAACTTTTGGCTAGTAAAGGGAATCATAAGGGAAGTCAATGAGTATGTATAGTAAGTTAGTGTTTAAGGACTCTTGGGTCAAAAATATGTTCAGTAGGTCAAATATGGACTTCTGTACAGCCATAGCATGTAAAAAAAATACAAATTAAAAAAACTTTAAAAAACCTTTAAAAAAAACTTTTTAAAAAACTTTCGTGGAACTTTTGGCTAGAAATGGGAATAAGAAAAGAAGTCAATGAGTATGTTTAGTAAGTTAGTGTTTAAGGACTCCTGAACCAAAAATATGTTCAGTAGGTCAAATATGGACTTCTGTACAGCCATGACATATAAAAAAAAAAAAAAAATAAATAAAAAATTTAAAAAACCTTTAAAAAACACTTTCGTGGAACTTTTGGCAAGTAAAGGCAATCAGAACAGAAGTCAATGAGTACGTATAGTAAGTTAGTGTTTAAGGTCTCTTGGACCAAAAATATGTTCAGTAGGTCAAATATGGACTTCTGTATAGCCATAACATGTAAAAAAAAATGTAAAAAAATTAATAAATAAATAAAAAACTTTAAAAAACCTTTAAAAAAACCTTTCGCGGAACTTTTGGCTTGTAAAGGGAATCAGAACAGAAGTCAATGAGTATGTATAGTAAAGTAAGTTAGTGTTTAAGGACTCTTGAACCAAAAATATGTCCAGAAGGGTCAAATATGGACTTCTGTATAGCCATAGCATGTAAAAAAAATACAAATTAAAAAAACTTTAAAAAACCTTAAAAAAAAACTTTTTAAAAAACTTTCGTGGAACTTTTGGCTAGAAATGGGAATAAGAAAAGAAGTCAATGAGTATGTTTAGTAAGTTAGTGTTTAAGGTCTCTTGGACCAAAAATATGTTCAGTAGGTCAAATATGGACTTCTGTACAACCATAAAATGTAAAAAAAAAAAAAAAAAATAAAAATAAAAACTTTTAAAAAACTTAAAAATAAACTTTCATGGAAATTTTGGCTAGTAATGGGAATCATAAGGGAAGACAATGAGTATGTATAGTAAGTTAGTGTTTAAGGACTCTTGGGCCAAAAATATGTTCAGTAGGTCAAATATGGACTTCTGTATAGCCATAACATGTAAAAAATAAAAAAATAAAAAAAACTTTTAAAAAAACTTTCAAAAAAACTTCCGTGGAACTTTTGGCTAGTAAAGGGAATCATAAGGGAAGTCAATGAGTATGTATAGTAAGTTAGTGTTTAAGGACTCTTGGGTCAAAAATATGTTCAGTAGGTCAAATATGGACTTCTGTACAGCCATAGCATGTAAAAAAAATACAAATTAAAAAAACTTTAAAAAACCTTTAAAAAAAACTTTTTAAAAAACTTTCGTGGAACTTTTGGCTAGAAATGGGAATAAGAAAAGAAGTCAATGAGTATGTTTAGTAAGTTAGTGTTTAAGGACTCCTGAACCAAAAATATGTTCAGTAGGTCAAATATGGACTTCTGTACAGCCATGACATATAAAAAAATTAAAAAAAATTAAAAAAAACTTTTAAAAAACTTTAAAAAACACTTTCGTGGAACTTTTGGCTAGTAAAGGCAATCAGAACAGAAGTCAATGAGTATGTATAGTAAGTTAGTGTTTAAGGTCTCTTGGACCAAAAATATGTTCAGTAGGTCAAATATGGATTTCTGTACAGCCATAACATATAAAAACTAAAAAAAAACTAATAAAATAAAAGCACCTTTAAAAAACCTTTAAAAAGAACCTTTTGTGGAACTTTTGGCTAGTGATGGGAATCATAAGGGAAGTCAATGAGTGTGTATAGTAAGTTAGTGTTTAAGGTCTCTTGGACCAAAAATATGTTCAGTAGGTCAAATATGGACTTCTGTACAGCCATAACATGTAAAAAAAAAAAAAAAAAAAAACTTTAAAAAACCTTTAAAAAAAACGTTTAAAAAAACTTTCATGAAACTTTTGTCTAGAAATGGGAATCAGAAAGGAAGTCAATGAGTATGTATAGTAAATTAGTGTTTAAGGACTCTTGGGCCAAAAATATGTTCAGTAGGTCAAATGTGGACTTCTGTATAGCCATAAAATGTAAAAAAAAAAAAAATAAATAAAATAAAAAAAACTTTTAAAAAACTTAAAAATAAACTTTCATGGAAATTTTGGCTAGTAATGGGAATCATAAGGGAAGTCAATGAGTATGTATAGTAAGTTAGTGTTTAAGGACTCTTGGGCCAAAAATATGTTCAGTAGGTCAAATATGGACTTCTGTACAGCCATAACATAAAAAAAAAAAAAAAAAAACTTTCAAAACTTTTTTCAAAAAAACGTTCAAAAAACGTTCAAAAAAACTTTCGTGGAACTTTTGGCTAGTAAAGGGAATCATAAGGGAAGTCAATGAGTATGTATAGTAAGTTAGTGTTTAAGGACTCTTGGGTCAAAAATATGTTCAGTAGGTCAAATATGGACTTCTGTACAGCCATAGCATGTAAAAAAAATACAAATTAAAAAAACTTTAAAAAACCTTTAAAAAAAACTTTTTAAAAAACTTTCGTGGAACTTTTGGCTAGAAATGGGAATAAGAAAAGAAGTCAATGAGTATGTTTAGTAAGTTAGTGTTTAAGGACTCCTGAACCAAAAATATGTTCAGTAGGTCAAATATGGACTTCTGTACAGCCATGACATATAAAAAAAAAAAAAAAATAAATAAAAAATTTAAAAAACCTTTAAAAAACACTTTCGTGGAACTTTTGGCAAGTAAAGGCAATCAGAACAGAAGTCAATGAGTACGTATAGTAAGTTAGTGTTTAAGGTCTCTTGGACCAAAAATATGTTCAGTAGGTCAAATATGGACTTCTGTATAGCCATAACATGTAAAAAAAAATGTAAAAAAATTAATAAATAAATAAAAAACTTTAAAAAACCTTTAAAAAAACCTTTCGCGGAACTTTTGGCTTGTAAAGGGAATCAGAACAGAAGTCAATGAGTATGTATAGTAAAGTAAGTTAGTGTTTAAGGACTCTTGAACCAAAAATATGTCCAGAAGGGTCAAATATGGACTTCTGTATAGCCATAGCATGTAAAAAAAATACAAATTAAAAAAACTTTAAAAAACCTTAAAAAAAAACTTTTTAAAAAACCTTCGTGGAACTTTTGGCTAGAAATGGGAATAAGAAAAGAAGTCAATGAGTATGTTTAGTAAGTTAGTGTTTAAGGACTCCTGAACCAAAAATATGTTCAGTAGGTCAAATATGGACTTCTGTACAGCCATGACATATCAAAAAATTAAAAAAAATTTAAAAAAACTTTTAAAAAACTTTAAAAAACACTTTCGTGGAACTTTTGGCTAGTAAAGGCAATCAGAACAGAAGTCAATGAGTACGTATAGTAAGTTAGTGTTTAAGGTCTCTTGGACCAAAAATATGTTCAGTAGGTCAAATATGGATTTCTGTACAGCCATAACATATAAAAACTAAAAAAAAACTAATAAAATAAAAACACCTTTAAAAAACCTTTAAAAAGAACCTTTTGTGGAACTTTTGGCTAGTGATGGGAATCATAAGGGAAGTCAATGAGTGTGTATAGTAAGTTAGTGTTTAAGGTCTCTTGGACCAAAAATATGTTCAGTAGGTCAAATATGGACTTCTGTACAGCCATAGAATGTAAAAAAAATACAAATTAAAAAAACTTTAAAAAACCTTTAAAAAAAACTTTTTAAAAAACTTTCGTGGAACTTTTGGCTAGAAATGGGAATAAGAAAAGAAGTCAATGAGTATGTTTAGTAAGTTAGTGTTTAAGGTCTCTTGGACCAAAAATATGTTCAGTAGGTCAAATATGGACTTCTGTACAACCATAAAATGTAAAAAAAAAAAAAAAATAAAAAAATAAAAACTTTTAAAAAACTTAAAAATAAACTTTCATGGAAATTTTGGCTAGTAATGGGAATCATAAGGGAAGACAATGAGTATGTATAGTAAGTTAGTGTTTAAGGACTCTTGGGCCAAAAATATGTTCAGTAGGTCAAATATGGACTTCTGTATAGCCATAACATGTAAAAAATAAAAAAATAAAAAAAACTTTTAAAAAAACTTTCAAAAAAACTTCCGTGGAACTTTTGGCTAGTAAAGGGAATCATAAGGGAAGTCAATGAGTATGTATAGTAAGTTAGTGTTTAAGGACTCTTGGGTCAAAAATATGTTCAGTAGGTCAAATATGGACTTCTGTACAGCCATAGCATGTAAAAAAAATACAAATTAAAAAAACTTTAAAAAACCTTTAAAAAAAACTTTTTAAAAAACTTTCGTGGAACTTTTGGCTAGAAATGGGAATAAGAAAAGAAGTCAATGAGTATGTTTAGTAAGTTAGTGTTTAAGGACTCCTGAACCAAAAATATGTTCAGTAGGTCAAATATGGACTTCTGTACAGCCATGACATATAAAAAAATTAAAAAAAATTAAAAAAAACTTTTAAAAAACTTTAAAAAACACTTTCGTGGAACTTTTGGCTAGTAAAGGCAATCAGAACAGAAGTCAATGAGTATGTATAGTAAGTTAGTGTTTAAGGTCTCTTGGACCAAAAATATGTTCAGTAGGTCAAATATGGATTTCTGTACAGCCATAACATATAAAAACTAAAAAAAAACTAATAAAATAAAAGCACCTTTAAAAAACCTTTAAAAAGAACCTTTTGTGGAACTTTTGGCTAGTGATGGGAATCATAAGGGAAGTCAATGAGTGTGTATAGTAAGTTAGTGTTTAAGGTCTCTTGGACCAAAAATATGTTCAGTAGGTCAAATATGGACTTCTGTACAGCCATAACATGTAAAAAAAAAAAAAAAAAAAAACTTTAAAAAACCTTTAAAAAAAACGTTTAAAAAAACTTTCATGAAACTTTTGTCTAGAAATGGGAATCAGAAAGGAAGTCAATGAGTATGTATAGTAAATTAGTGTTTAAGGACTCTTGGGCCAAAAATATGTTCAGTAGGTCAAATGTGGACTTCTGTATAGCCATAAAATGTAAAAAAAAAAAAAATAAAATAAAATAAAAAAAACTTTTAAAAAACTTAAAAATAAACTTTCATGGAAATTTTGGCTAGTAATGGGAATCATAAGGGAAGTCAATGAGTATGTATAGTAAGTTAGTGTTTAAGGACTCTTGGGCCAAAAATATGTTCAGTAGGTCAAATATGGACTTCTGTACAGCCATAACATATAAAAAAAAAAAAAAAAACTTTCAAAACTTTTTTCAAAAAAACGTTCAAAAAACGTTCAAAAAAACTTTCGTGGAACTTTTGGCAAGTAAAGGCAATCAGAACAGAAGTCAATGAGTACGTATAGTAAGTTAGTGTTTAAGGTCTCTTGGACCAAAAATATGTTCAGTAGGTCAAATATGGACTTCTGTACAGCCATGACATATCAAAAAATTAAAAAAAATTTAAAAAAACTTTTAAAAAACTTTAAAAAACACTTTCGTGGAACTTTTGGCTAGTAAAGGCAATCAGAACAGAAGTCAATGAGTACGTATAGTAAGTTAGTGTTTAAGGTCTCTTGGACCAAAAATATGTTCAGTAGGTCAAATATGGACTTCTGTACAGCCATAACATGTAAAAAAAAAAAAAAAAAAAAACTTTAAAAAACCTTTAAAAAAAACGTTTAAAAAAACTTTCATGAAACTTTTGTCTAGAAATGGGAATCAGAAAGGAAGTCAATGAGTATGTATAGTAAGTTAGTGTTTAAGGACTCTTGGACCAAAAATATGTTCAGTAGGTCAAATATGGACTTCTGTACAGCCATAACATATAAAAAAAAAAAAAAAAAACTTTCAAAACTTTTTTCAAAAAAACGTTCAAAAAACGTTCAAAAAAACTTTCGTGGAACTTTTGGCTAGTAAAGGGAATCATAAGGGAAGTCAATGAGTATGTATAGTAAGTTAGTGTTTAAGGACTCTTGGGTCAAAAATATGTTCAGTAGGTCAAATATGGACTTCTGTACAGCTATAACATGTAAAAAAAAAATAAAAAAAAAATACTTTTGTGGAACTTTTGGCTAGTAAAGGGAATCATAAGGGAAGTCAATGAGTATGTATAGTAAGTTAGTGTTTAAGGACTCTTGGGTCAAAAATATGTTCAGTAGGTCAAATATGGACTTCTGTACAGCCATAGCATGTAAAAAAAATACAAATTAAAAAAACTTTAAAAAACCTTTAAAAAAAACTTTTTAAAAAACTTTCGTGGAACTTTTGGCTAGAAATGGGAATAAGAAAAGAAGTCAATGAGTATGTTTAGTAAGTTAGTGTTTAAGGACTCCTGAACCAAAAATATGTTCAGTAGGTCAAATATGGACTTCTGTACAGCCATGACATATAAAAAAATTAAAAAAAATTAAAAAAAACTTTTAAAAAACTTTAAAAAACACTTTCGTGGAACTTTTGGCTAGTAAAGGCAATCAGAACAGAAGTCAATGAGTATGTATAGTAAGTTAGTGTTTAAGGTCTCTTGGACCAAAAATATGTTCAGTAGGTCAAATATGGATTTCTGTACAGCCATAACATATAAAAACTAAAAAAAAACTAATAAAATAAAAGCACCTTTAAAAAACCTTTAAAAAGAACCTTTTGTGGAACTTTTGGCTAGTGATGGGAATCATAAGGGAAGTCAATGAGTGTGTATAGTAAGTTAGTGTTTAAGGTCTCTTGGACCAAAAATATGTTCAGTAGGTCAAATATGGACTTCTGTACAGCCATAACATGTAAAAAAAAAAAAAAAAAAAAACTTTAAAAAACCTTTAAAAAAAACGTTTAAAAAAACTTTCATGAAACTTTTGTCTAGAAATGGGAATCAGAAAGGAAGTCAATGAGTATGTATAGTAAATTAGTGTTTAAGGACTCTTGGGCCAAAAATATGTTCAGTAGGTCAAATGTGGACTTCTGTATAGCCATAAAATGTAAAAAAAAAAAAAATAAATAAAATAAAAAAAACTTTTAAAAAACTTAAAAATAAACTTTCATGGAAATTTTGGCTAGTAATGGGAATCATAAGGGAAGTCAATGAGTATGTATAGTAAGTTAGTGTTTAAGGACTCTTGGGCCAAAAATATGTTCAGTAGGTCAAATATGGACTTCTGTACAGCCATAACATAAAAAAAAAAAAAAAAAAACTTTCAAAACTTTTTTCAAAAAAACGTTCAAAAAACGTTCAAAAAAACTTTCGTGGAACTTTTGGCTAGTAAAGGGAATCATAAGGGAAGTCAATGAGTATGTATAGTAAGTTAGTGTTTAAGGACTCTTGGGTCAAAAATATGTTCAGTAGGTCAAATATGGACTTCTGTACAGCCATAGCATGTAAAAAAAATACAAATTAAAAAAACTTTAAAAAACCTTTAAAAAAAACTTTTTAAAAAACTTTCGTGGAACTTTTGGCTAGAAATGGGAATAAGAAAAGAAGTCAATGAGTATGTTTAGTAAGTTAGTGTTTAAGGACTCCTGAACCAAAAATATGTTCAGTAGGTCAAATATGGACTTCTGTACAGCCATGACATATAAAAAAAAAAAAAAAATAAATAAAAAATTTAAAAAACCTTTAAAAAACACTTTCGTGGAACTTTTGGCAAGTAAAGGCAATCAGAACAGAAGTCAATGAGTACGTATAGTAAGTTAGTGTTTAAGGTCTCTTGGACCAAAAATATGTTCAGTAGGTCAAATATGGACTTCTGTATAGCCATAACATGTAAAAAAAAATGTAAAAAAATTAATAAATAAATAAAAAACTTTAAAAAACCTTTAAAAAAACCTTTCGCGGAACTTTTGGCTTGTAAAGGGAATCAGAACAGAAGTCAATGAGTATGTATAGTAAAGTAAGTTAGTGTTTAAGGACTCTTGAACCAAAAATATGTCCAGAAGGGTCAAATATGGACTTCTGTATAGCCATAGCATGTAAAAAAAATACAAATTAAAAAAACTTTTTAAAAAACCTTCGTGGAACTTTTGGCTAGAAATGGGAATAAGAAAAGAAGTCAATGAGTATGTTTAGTAAGTTAGTGTTTAAGGACTCCTGAACCAAAAATATGTTCAGTAGGTCAAATATGGACTTCTGTACAGCCATGACATATCAAAAAATTAAAAAAAATTTAAAAAAACTTTTAAAAAACTTTAAAAAACACTTTCGTGGAACTTTTGGCTAGTAAAGGCAATCAGAACAGAAGTCAATGAGTACGTATAGTAAGTTAGTGTTTAAGGTCTCTTGGACCAAAAATATGTTCAGTAGGTCAAATATGGATTTCTGTACAGCCATAACATATAAAAACTAAAAAAAAACTAATAAAATAAAAACACCTTTAAAAAACCTTTAAAAAGAACCTTTTGTGGAACTTTTGGCTAGTGATGGGAATCATAAGGGAAGTCAATGAGTGTGTATAGTAAGTTAGTGTTTAAGGTCTCTTGGACCAAAAATATGTTCAGTAGGTCAAATATGGACTTCTGTACAGCCATAGAATGTAAAAAAAATACAAATTAAAAAAACTTTAAAAAACCTTTAAAAAAAACTTTTTAAAAAACTTTCGTGGAACTTTTGGCTAGAAATGGGAATAAGAAAAGAAGTCAATGAGTATGTTTAGTAAGTTAGTGTTTAAGGTCTCTTGGACCAAAAATATGTTCAGTAGGTCAAATATGGACTTCTGTACAACCATAAAATGTAAAAAAAAAAAAAAAAAAAAAAAATAAAAACTTTTAAAAAACTTAAAAATAAACTTTCATGGAAATTTTGGCTAGTAATGGGAATCATAAGGGAAGACAATGAGTATGTATAGTAAGTTAGTGTTTAAGGACTCTTGGGCCAAAAATATGTTCAGTAGGTCAAATATGGACTTCTGTATAGCCATAACATGTAAAAAATAAAAAAATAAAAAAAACTTTTAAAAAAACTTTCAAAAAAACTTCCGTGGAACTTTTGGCTAGTAAAGGGAATCATAAGGGAAGTCAATGAGTATGTATAGTAAGTTAGTGTTTAAGGACTCTTGGGTCAAAAATATGTTCAGTAGGTCAAATATGGACTTCTGTACAGCCATAGCATGTAAAAAAAATACAAATTAAAAAAACTTTAAAAAACCTTTAAAAAAAACTTTTTAAAAAACTTTCGTGGAACTTTTGGCTAGAAATGGGAATAAGAAAAGAAGTCAATGAGTATGTTTAGTAAGTTAGTGTTTAAGGACTCCTGAACCAAAAATATGTTCAGTAGGTCAAATATGGACTTCTGTACAGCCATGACATATAAAAAAATTAAAAAAAATTAAAAAAAACTTTTAAAAAACTTTAAAAAACACTTTCGTGGAACTTTTGGCTAGTAAAGGCAATCAGAACAGAAGTCAATGAGTATGTATAGTAAGTTAGTGTTTAAGGTCTCTTGGACCAAAAATATGTTCAGTAGGTCAAATATGGATTTCTGTACAGCCATAACATATAAAAACTAAAAAAAAACTAATAAAATAAAAGCACCTTTAAAAAACCTTTAAAAAGAACCTTTTGTGGAACTTTTGGCTAGTGATGGGAATCATAAGGGAAGTCAATGAGTGTGTATAGTAAGTTAGTGTTTAAGGTCTCTTGGACCAAAAATATGTTCAGTAGGTCAAATATGGACTTCTGTACAGCCATAACATGTAAAAAAAAAAAAAAAAAAAAACTTTAAAAAACCTTTAAAAAAAACGTTTAAAAAAACTTTCATGAAACTTTTGTCTAGAAATGGGAATCAGAAAGGAAGTCAATGAGTATGTATAGTAAATTAGTGTTTAAGGACTCTTGGGCCAAAAATATGTTCAGTAGGTCAAATGTGGACTTCTGTATAGCCATAAAATGTAAAAAAAAAAAAAATAAAATAAAATAAAAAAAACTTTTAAAAAACTTAAAAATAAACTTTCATGGAAATTTTGGCTAGTAATGGGAATCATAAGGGAAGTCAATGAGTATGTATAGTAAGTTAGTGTTTAAGGACTCTTGGGCCAAAAATATGTTCAGTAGGTCAAATATGGACTTCTGTACAGCCATAACATATAAAAAAAAAAAAAAAAACTTTCAAAACTTTTTTCAAAAAAACGTTCAAAAAACGTTCAAAAAAACTTTCGTGGAACTTTTGGCAAGTAAAGGCAATCAGAACAGAAGTCAATGAGTACGTATAGTAAGTTAGTGTTTAAGGTCTCTTGGACCAAAAATATGTTCAGTAGGTCAAATATGGACTTCTGTACAGCCATGACATATCAAAAAATTAAAAAAAATTTAAAAAAACTTTTAAAAAACTTTAAAAAACACTTTCGTGGAACTTTTGGCTAGTAAAGGCAATCAGAACAGAAGTCAATGAGTACGTATAGTAAGTTAGTGTTTAAGGTCTCTTGGACCAAAAATATGTTCAGTAGGTCAAATATGGACTTCTGTACAGCCATAACATGTAAAAAAAAAAAAAAAAAAAACTTTAAAAAACCTTTAAAAAAAACGTTTAAAAAAACTTTCATGAAACTTTTGTCTAGAAATGGGAATCAGAAAGGAAGTCAATGAGTATGTATAGTAAGTTAGTGTTTAAGGACTCTTGGACCAAAAATATGTTCAGTAGGTCAAATATGGACTTCTGTACAGCCATAACATATAAAAAAAAAAAAAAAAACTTTCAAAACTTTTTTCAAAAAAACGTTCAAAAAACGTTCAAAAAAACTTTCGTGGAACTTTTGGCTAGTAAAGGGAATCATAAGGGAAGTCAATGAGTATGTATAGTAAGTTAGTGTTTAAGGACTCTTGGGTCAAAAATATGTTCAGTAGGTCAAATATGGACTTCTGTACAGCTATAACATGTAAAAAAAAAATAAAAAAAAAATACTTTTGTGGAACTTTTGGCTAGTAAAGGGAATCATAAGGGAAGTCAATGAGTATGTATAGTAAGTTAGTGTTTAAGGACTCTTGGGTCAAAAATATGTTCAGTAGGTCAAATATGGACTTCTGTACAGCCATAGCATGTAAAAAAAATACAAATTAAAAAAACTTTAAAAAACCTTTAAAAAAAACGTTTTAAAAAACTTTCGTGGAACTTTTGGCTAGAAATGGGAATAAGAAAAGAAGTCAATGAGTATGTATAGTAAGTTAGTGTTTAAGTACTCTTGAACCAAAAATATGTTCAGTAGGTCAAATGTGGACTTCTGTATAGCCATAAAATGTAAAAAAAATAAATAAAATAAAATAAAAAAAACTTTTAAAAACTTAAAAATAAACTTTCATGGAAATTTTGGCTAGTAATGGGAATCATAAGGGAAGTCAATGAGTATGTATAGTAAGTTAGTGTTTAAGGACTCTTGGGCCAAAAATATGTTCAGTAGGTCAAATATGGACTTCTGTATAGCCATAACATGTAAAAAATAAAAAAAATTTAAAAATAAAAAAAACTTTTTAAAAAACTTTCAAAAAAACTTCCGTGGAACTTTTGGCTAGTAAAGGGAATCATAAGGGAAGTCAATGAGTATGTATAGTAAGTTAGTGTTTAAGGACTCTTGGGTCAAAAATATGTTCAGTAGGTCAAATATGGACTTCTGTACAGCCATAACATATAAAAACTAAAAAAAAACTAATAAAATAAAAACACCTTTAAAAAACCTTTAAAAAGAACCTTTTGTGGAACTTTTGGCTAGTGATGGGAATCATAAGGGAAGTCAATGAGTGTGTATAGTAAGTTAGTGTTTAAGGTCTCTTGGACCAAAAATATGTTCAGTAGGTCAAATATGGACTTCTGTACAGCCATAACATGTAAAAAAAAAAAAAAAAAAAAACTTTAAAAAACCTTTAAAAAAAACGTTTAAAAAAACTTTCATGAAACTTTTGTCTAGAAATGGGAATCAGAAAGGAAGTCAATGAGTATGTATAGTAAATTAGTGTTTAAGTACTCTTGAACCAAAAATATGTTCAGTAGGTCAAATGTGGACTTCTGTATAGCCATAAAATGTAAAAAAAAATAAAAATAAAAAATAAAAAAAACTTTTAAAAAACTTAAAAATAAACTTTCATGGAAATTTTGGCTAGTAATGGGAATCATAAGGGAAGTCAATGAGTATGTATAGTAAGTTAGTGTTTAAGGACTCTTGGGCCAAAAATATGTTCAGTAGGTCAAATATGGACTTCTGTATAGCCATAACATGTAAAAAAAAAAAAAAAATTAAAAATAAAAAAAACTTTTAAAAAAACTTTCAAAAAAACTTCCGTGGAACTTTTGGCTAGTAAAGGGAATCATAAGGGAAGTCAATGAGTATGTATAGTAAGTTAGTGTTTAAGGACTCTTGGGTCAAAAATATGTTCAGTAGGTCAAATATGGACTTCTGTACAGCCATAACATGTAAAAAAAAAAAAAAAATACAACAAAAAAAAAAACTTTCATGGAACTTTTGGCTAGTAATGGGAATCAGAACTGAAGTCAATGAGTATGTATAGTAAGTTAGTGTTTAAGGACTCTTGGGCCAAAAATATGTTCAGTAGGTCAAATATGGACTTCTGTACAGCCATAACATGTAAAAAAAAATAAAAAAAAATACAAACAAAAAAAAAACTTTTGTGGAACTTTTGGTTAGTAATGGGAATCAGAACTGAAGTCAATGAGTATGTATAGTAAGTTAGTGTTTAAGTACTCTTGAACCAAAAATATGTTCAGTAGGTCAAATGTGGACTTCTGTATAGCCATAAAATGTAAAAAATAAATAAATAAATAAAATAAAAAAAACTTTTAAAAAACTTAAAAATAAACTTTCATGGAAATTTTGGCTAGTAATGGGAATCATAAGGGAAGTCAATGAGTATGTATAGTAAGTTAGTGTTTAAGAACTCTTGGGCCAAAAATATGTTCAGTAGGTCAAATATGGACTTCTGTACAGCCATAACATGTAAAAAAAAAAAAAAAAAAATACAAAAAAAAAAAATTTTGGCTAGTAATGGGAATCAGAACTGAAGTCAATGAGTATGTATAGTAAGTTAGTGTTTAAGAACTCTTGAACCAAAAATATGTTCAGTAGGTCAAATGTGGACTTCTGTATAGCCATAACATGTAAAAAATAAAAATAAAATAAAAAATAAAAAATTTTTTTAAAAAAACTTTCAAAAAAACTTCCGTGGAACTTTTGGCTAGTAAAGGGAATCATAAGGGAAGTCAATGAGTATGTATAGTAAGTTAGTGTTTAAGGACTCTTGGGTCAAAAATATGTTCAGTAGGTCAAATATGGACTTCTGTACAGCCATAGCATGTAAAAAAAATACAAATTAAAAAAACTTTAAAAAACCTTTAAAAAAAACTTTTTAAAAAACTTTCGTGGAACTTTTGGCTAGAAATGGGAATAAGAAAAGAAGTCAATGAGTATGTTTAGTAAGTTAGTGTTTAAGGACTCCTGAACCAAAAATATGTTCAGTAGGTCAAATATGGACTTCTGTACAGCCATGACATATAAAAAAAAATAAAAAAATAAAAAAAATTTAAAAACCTTTAAAAAACACTTTCGTGGAACTTTTGGCTAGTAAAGGCAATCAGAACAGAAGTCAATGAGTACGTATAGTAAGTTAGTGTTTAAGGTCTCTTGGACCAAAAATATGTTCAGTAGGTCAAATATGGACTTCTGTACAGCCATAACATGTAAAAAAAATGTAAAAAAATTAATAAATAAATAAAAAACTTTAAAAAACCTTTAAAAAAACCTTTCGTGGAACTTTTGGCTTGTAAAGGGAATCAGAACAGAAGTCAATGAGTATGTATAGTAAAGTAAGTTAGGGTTTAAGGACTCTTGAACCAAAAATATGTCCAGAAGGGTCAAATATGGACTTCTGTATAGCCATAACATGTGAAAAAAATAACATTAACATTTTTTTTTTTTTTTTTAAAAACCCTAAAAGAATTTTTTTTTTAAAAAAACATTAAAAAAAAACTTTTGTGGAACTTTTGGCAATTAAAGGGAATCAAAAGGGAAGTCAATGAGTATGTATAGTAAGTTAGTGTTTAAGGACTCTTGGGTCAAAAATATTTTCAGTAGGTCAAATATGGACTTAAAAATAAAAAAAACGTTAAAAAAAACTTTTAAACAAAACTTTCATGGAAATTTTGGCTAGTAATGGGAATCATAAGGGAAGTCAATGAGTATGTATAGTAAAGTAAGTTAGTGTTTAAGGACTCTTGTACCAAAAATATGTCCAGAAGGGTCAAATATGGACTTCTGTATAGCCATAACATGTGAAAAAAATACCATTAAAATTATTTTTTTTTTTTTCAAAAACCCTAAAAGAAAAAAAACTTTAAAAAAACATTTTAAAAAAACCTTTCGTGGAACTTTTGGCTAGTAAAGGGAATCATAAGGGAAGTCGATGAGTGTGTATAGTAAGTTAGTGTTTAAGGTCTCTTGGACCAAAAATATGTTCAGTAGGTCAAATATGGACTTCTGTACAGCCATAGCATGTAAAAAAAATACAAATTAAAAAAACTTTAAAAAAACTTAAAAAAAAACTTTTTAAAAAACTTTCTTGGAACTTTTGGCTAGAAATGGGAATAAGAAAAGAATACAATGAGTATGTTTAGTAAGTTAGTGTTTAAGGTCTCTTGGACCAAAAATATGTTCAGTAGGTCAAATATGGACTTCTGTACAGCCATAGCATGTAAAAAAAATACAAATTAAAAAAACTTTAAAAAACCTTTAAAAAAAACTTTTTAACAAACTTTCGTGGAACTTTTGGCTAGAAATGGGAATAAGAAAAGAAGTCAATGAGTATGTTTAGTAAGTTAGTGTTTAAGGACTCCTGAACCAAAAATATGTTCAGTAGGTCAAATATGGACTTCTGTACAGCCATGACATATAAAAAAATTAAAAAAAAATAAAAAATTTAAAAAACCTTTAAAAAACACTTTCGTGGAACTTTTGGCTAGTAAAGGCAATCAGAACAGAAGTCAATGAGTACGTATAGTAAGTTAGTGTTTAAGGTCTCTTGGACCAAAAATATGTTCAGTAGGTCAAATATGGACTTTTGTACAGCCATAACATGTAAAAAAAATGTAAAAAAATTAATAAATAAATAAAAAACTTTAAAAAACCTTTAAAAAAACCTTTTGTGGAAGTTTTGGCTAGTAAAGGGAATCATAAGGGAAGTCAATGAGTATGTATAGTAAGTTAGTGTTTAAGGACTCTTGGGTCAAAAATATGTTCAGTAGGTCAAATATGGACTTCTGTACAGCCATAACATGTAGAATTTTTTTTTTTTAAATTAATAAATAAATGAAAAACTTTAAAAAAAACCTTTAAAAAAACCTTTTGTGGAAGTTTTGGCTAGTAAAGGGAATCATAAGGGAAGTCAATGAGTATGTATAGTAAGTTAGTGTTTAAGGTCTCTTGGACCAAAAATATGTTCAGTAGGTCAAATATGGACTTCTGTACAGCCATAGCATGTAAAAAAAATACAAATTAAAAAAACTTTAAAAAACCTTTAAAAAAAACTTTTTAAAAAACTTTCGTGGAACTTTTGGCTAGTAATGGGAATCATAGGGGAAGTCAATGAGTATGTATAGTAAAGTAAGTTAGTGTTTAAGGACTCTTGAACCAAAATATGTCCAGAAGGGTCAAATATGGACTTCTGTATAGCCATAACATGTGAAAAAAATAAAATTAAATTTTTTTTTTTTTTTTCAAAAACCCTAAAAGAAAAAAAACTTTAAAAAAACATTAAGAAAAAACCTTTTGTGGAACTTTTGGCTAGTGATGGGAATCATAAGGGAAGTCAATGAGTGTGTATAGTAAGTTAGTGTTTAAGGTCTCTTGGACCAAAAATATGTTCAGTAGGTCAAATATGGACTTCTGTACAGCCATAGAATGTAAAAAAAATACAAATTAAAAAAACTTTAAAAAACCTTTAAAAAAAACTTTTTAAAAAACTTTCGTGGAACTTTTGGCTAGAAATGGGAATAAGAAAAGAAGTCAATGAGTATGTTTAGTAAGTTAGTGTTTAAGGTCTCTTGGACCAAAAATATGTTCAGTAGGTCAAATATGGACTTCTGTACAACCATAAAATGTAAAAAAAAAAAAATAAAAAAAAAATAAAAACTTTTAAAAAACTTAAAAATAAACTTTCATGGAAATTTTGGCTAGTAATGGGAATCATAAGGGAAGACAATGAGTATGTATAGTAAGTTAGTGTTTAAGGACTCTTGGGCCAAAAATATGTTCAGTAGGTCAAATATGGACTTCTGTATAGCCATAACATGTAAAAAATAAAAAAATAAAAAAAACTTTTAAAAAAACTTTCAAAAAAACTTCCGTGGAACTTTTGGCTAGTAAAGGGAATCATAAGGGAAGTCAATGAGTATGTATAGTAAGTTAGTGTTTAAGGACTCTTGGGTCAAAAATATGTTCAGTAGGTCAAATATGGACTTCTGTACAGCCATAGCATGTAAAAAAAATACAAATTAAAAAAACTTTAAAAAACCTTTAAAAAAAACTTTTTAAAAAACTTTCGTGGAACTTTTGGCTAGAAATGGGAATAAGAAAAGAAGTCAATGAGTATGTTTAGTAAGTTAGTGTTTAAGGACTCCTGAACCAAAAATATGTTCAGTAGGTCAAATATGGACTTCTGTACAGCCATGACATATAAAAAAATTAAAAAAAATTAAAAAAAACTTTTAAAAAACTTTAAAAAACACTTTCGTGGAACTTTTGGCTAGTAAAGGCAATCAGAACAGAAGTCAATGAGTATGTATAGTAAGTTAGTGTTTAAGGTCTCTTGGACCAAAAATATGTTCAGTAGGTCAAATATGGATTTCTGTACAGCCATAACATATAAAAACTAAAAAAAAACTAATAAAATAAAAGCACCTTTAAAAAACCTTTAAAAAGAACCTTTTGTGGAACTTTTGGCTAGTGATGGGAATCATAAGGGAAGTCAATGAGTGTGTATAGTAAGTTAGTGTTTAAGGTCTCTTGGACCAAAAATATGTTCAGTAGGTCAAATATGGACTTCTGTACAGCCATAACATGTAAAAAAAAAAAAAAAAAAAAACTTTAAAAAACCTTTAAAAAAAACGTTTAAAAAAACTTTCATGAAACTTTTGTCTAGAAATGGGAATCAGAAAGGAAGTCAATGAGTATGTATAGTAAATTAGTGTTTAAGGACTCTTGGGCCAAAAATATGTTCAGTAGGTCAAATGTGGACTTCTGTATAGCCATAAAATGTAAAAAAAAAAAAAATAAAATAAAATAAAAAAAACTTTTAAAAAACTTAAAAATAAACTTTCATGGAAATTTTGGCTAGTAATGGGAATCATAAGGGAAGTCAATGAGTATGTATAGTAAGTTAGTGTTTAAGGACTCTTGGGCCAAAAATATGTTCAGTAGGTCAAATATGGACTTCTGTACAGCCATAACATATAAAAAAAAAAAAAAAAACTTTCAAAACTTTTTTCAAAAAAACGTTCAAAAAACGTTCAAAAAAACTTTCGTGGAACTTTTGGCTAGTAAAGGGAATCATAAGGGAAGTCAATGAGTATGTATAGTAAGTTAGTGTTTAAGGACTCTTGGGTCAAAAATATGTTCAGTAGGTCAAATATGGACTTCTGTACAGCCATAGCATGTAAAAAAAATACAAATTAAAAAAACTTTAAAAAACCTTTAAAAAAAACTTTTTAAAAAACTTTCGTGGAACTTTTGGCTAGAAATGGGAATAAGAAAAGAAGTCAATGAGTATGTTTAGTAAGTTAGTGTTTAAGGACTCCTGAACCAAAAATATGTTCAGTAGGTCAAATATGGACTTCTGTACAGCCATGACATATAAAAAAAAAAAATAAATAAATAAAAAATTTAAAAAACCTTTAAAAAACACTTTCGTGGAACTTTTGGCAAGTAAAGGCAATCAGAACAGAAGTCAATGAGTACGTATAGTAAGTTAGTGTTTAAGGTCTCTTGGACCAAAAATATGTTCAGTAGGTCAAATATGGACTTCTGTACAGCCATGACATATCAAAAAATTAAAAAAAATTTAAAAAAACTTTTAAAAAACTTTAAAAAACACTTTCGTGGAACTTTTGGCTAGTAAAGGCAATCAGAACAGAAGTCAATGAGTACGTATAGTAAGTTAGTGTTTAAGGTCTCTTGGACCAAAAATATGTTCAGTAGGTCAAATATGGACTTCTGTACAGCCATAACATGTAAAAAAAAAAAAAAAAAAAAACTTTAAAAAACCTTTAAAAAAAACGTTTAAAAAAACTTTCATGAAACTTTTGTCTAGAAATGGGAATCAGAAAGGAAGTCAATGAGTATGTATAGTAAGTTAGTGTTTAAGGACTCTTGGACCAAAAATATGTTCAGTAGGTCAAATATGGACTTCTGTACAGCCATAACATATAAAAAAAAAAAAAAAAACTTTCAAAACTTTTTTCAAAAAAACGTTCAAAAAACGTTCAAAAAAACTTTCGTGGAACTTTTGGCTAGTAAAGGGAATCATAAGGGAAGTCAATGAGTATGTATAGTAAGTTAGTGTTTAAGGACTCTTGGGTCAAAAATATGTTCAGTAGGTCAAATATGGACTTCTGTACAGCTATAACATGTAAAAAAAAAATAAAAAAAAAATACTTTTGTGGAACTTTTGGCTAGTAAAGGGAATCATAAGGGAAGTCAATGAGTATGTATAGTAAGTTAGTGTTTAAGGACTCTTGGGTCAAAAATATGTTCAGTAGGTCAAATATGGACTTCTGTACAGCCATAGCATGTAAAAAAAATACAAATTAAAAAAACTTTAAAAAACCTTTAAAAAAAACGTTTTAAAAAACTTTCGTGGAACTTTTGGCTAGAAATGGGAATAAGAAAAGAAGTCAATGAGTATGTATAGTAAGTTAGTGTTTAAGTACTCTTGAACCAAAAATATGTTCAGTAGGTCAAATGTGGACTTCTGTATAGCCATAAAATGTAAAAAAAATAAATAAAATAAAATAAAAAAAACTTTTAAAAACTTAAAAATAAACTTTCATGGAAATTTTGGCTAGTAATGGGAATCATAAGGGAAGTCAATGAGTATGTATAGTAAGTTAGTGTTTAAGGACTCTTGGGCCAAAAATATGTTCAGTAGGTCAAATATGGACTTCTGTATAGCCATAACATGTAAAAAATAAAAAAAAATTAAAAATAAAAAAAACTTTTAAAAAAACTTTCAAAAAAACTTCCGTGGAACTTTTGGCTAGTAAAGGGAATCATAAGGGAAGTCAATGAGTATGTATAGTAAGTTAGTGTTTAAGGACTCTTGGGTCAAAAATATGTTCAGTAGGTCAAATATGGACTTCTGTACAGCCATAACATATAAAAACTAAAAAAAAACTAATAAAATAAAAACACCTTTAAAAAACCTTTAAAAAGAACCTTTTGTGGAACTTTTGGCTAGTGATGGGAATCATAAGGGAAGTCAATGAGTGTGTATAGTAAGTTAGTGTTTAAGGTCTCTTGGACCAAAAATATGTTCAGTAGGTCAAATATGGACTTCTGTACAGCCATAACATGTAAAAAAAAAAAAAAAAAAAAACTTTAAAAAACCTTTAAAAAAAACGTTTAAAAAAACTTTCATGAAACTTTTGTCTAGAAATGGGAATCAGAAAGGAAGTCAATGAGTATGTATAGTAAATTAGTGTTTAAGTACTCTTGAACCAAAAATATGTTCAGTAGGTCAAATGTGGACTTCTGTATAGCCATAAAATGTAAAAAAAAATAAAAATAAAAAATAAAAAAAACTTTTAAAAAACTTAAAAATAAACTTTCATGGAAATTTTGGCTAGTAATGGGAATCATAAGGGAAGTCAATGAGTATGTATAGTAAGTTAGTGTTTAAGGACTCTTGGGCCAAAAATATGTTCAGTAGGTCAAATATGGACTTCTGTATAGCCATAACATGTAAAAAAAAAAAAAAAATTAAAAATAAAAAAAACTTTTAAAAAAACTTTCAAAAAAACTTCCGTGGAACTTTTGGCTAGTAAAGGGAATCATAAGGGAAGTCAATGAGTATGTATAGTAAGTTAGTGTTTAAGGACTCTTGGGTCAAAAATATGTTCAGTAGGTCAAATATGGACTTCTGTACAGCCATAACATGTAAAAAAAAAAAAAAAATACAACAAAAAAAAAAACTTTCATGGAACTTTTGGCTAGTAATGGGAATCAGAACTGAAGTCAATGAGTATGTATAGTAAGTTAGTGTTTAAGGACTCTTGGGCCAAAAATATGTTCAGTAGGTCAAATATGGACTTCTGTACAGCCATAACATGTAAAAAAAAATAAAAAAAAATACAAACAAAAAAAAAACTTTTGTGGAACTTTTGGTTAGTAATGGGAATCAGAACTGAAGTCAATGAGTATGTATAGTAAGTTAGTGTTTAAGTACTCTTGAACCAAAAATATGTTCAGTAGGTCAAATGTGGACTTCTGTATAGCCATAAAATGTAAAAAATAAATAAATAAATAAAATAAAAAAAACTTTTAAAAAACTTAAAAATAAACTTTCATGGAAATTTTGGCTAGTAATGGGAATCATAAGGGAAGTCAATGAGTATGTATAGTAAGTTAGTGTTTAAGAACTCTTGGGCCAAAAATATGTTCAGTAGGTCAAATATGGACTTCTGTACAGCCATAACATGTAAAAAAAAAAAAAAAAAAATACAAAAAAAAAAAATTTTGGCTAGTAATGGGAATCAGAACTGAAGTCAATGAGTATGTATAGTAAGTTAGTGTTTAAGAACTCTTGAACCAAAAATATGTTCAGTAGGTCAAATGTGGACTTCTGTATAGCCATAACATGTAAAAAATAAAAATAAAATAAAAAATAAAAAAATTTTTTAAAAAAACTTTCAAAAAAACTTCCGTGGAACTTTTGGCTAGTAAAGGGAATCATAAGGGAAGTCAATGAGTATGTATAGTAAGTTAGTGTTTAAGGACTCTTGGGTCAAAAATATGTTCAGTAGGTCAAATATGGACTTCTGTACAGCCATAGCATGTAAAAAAAATACAAATTAAAAAAACTTTAAAAAACCTTTAAAAAAAACTTTTTAAAAAACTTTCGTGGAACTTTTGGCTAGAAATGGGAATAAGAAAAGAAGTCAATGAGTATGTTTAGTAAGTTAGTGTTTAAGGACTCCTGAACCAAAAATATGTTCAGTAGGTCAAATATGGACTTCTGTACAGCCATGACATATAAAAAAAAAAAAAAAAAAAAAAAAAATTTAAAAACCTTTAAAAAACACTTTCGTGGAACTTTTGGCTAGTAAAGGCAATCAGAACAGAAGTCAATGAGTACGTATAGTAAGTTAGTGTTTAAGGTCTCTTGGACCAAAAATATGTTCAGTAGGTCAAATATGGACTTCTGTACAGCCATAACATGTAAAAAAAATGTAAAAAAATTAATAAATAAATAAAAAACTTTAAAAAACCTTTAAAAAAACCTTTCGTGGAACTTTTGGCTTGTAAAGGGAATCAGAACAGAAGTCAATGAGTATGTATAGTAAAGTAAGTTAGGGTTTAAGGACTCTTGAACCAAAAATATGTCCAGAAGGGTCAAATATGGACTTCTGTATAGCCATAACATGTGAAAAAAATAACATTAACATTTTTTTTTTTTTTTTTAAAAACCCTAAAAGAATTTTTTTTTTAAAAAAACATTAAAAAAAACCTTTTGTGGAACTTTTGGCAATTAAAGGGAATCAAAAGGGAAGTCAATGAGTATGTATAGTAAGTTAGTGTTTAAGGACTCTTGGGTCAAAAATATTTTCAGTAGGTCAAATATGGACTTCTGTACAGCCATAACATGTAAAAAAATTTAAAAAATTAAAAATAAAAAAAACGTTAAAAAAAACTTTTAAACAAAACTTTCATGGAAATTTTGGCTAGTAATGGGAATCATAAGGGAAGTCAATGAGTATGTATAGTAAAGTAAGTTAGTGTTTAAGGACTCTTGTACCAAAAATATGTCCAGAAGGGTCAAATATGGACTTCTGTATAGCCATAACATGTGAAAAAAATACCATTAAAATTATTTTTTTTTTTTTCAAAAACCCTAAAAGAAAAAAAACTTTAAAAAAACATTTTAAAAAAACCTTTCGTGGAACTTTTGGCTAGTAAAGGGAATCATAAGGGAAGTCGATGAGTGTGTATAGTAAGTTAGTGTTTAAGGTCTCTTGGACCAAAAATATGTTCAGTAGGTCAAATATGGACTTCTGTACAGCCATAGCATGTAAAAAAAATACAAATTAAAAAAACTTTAAAAAAACTTAAAAAAAAACTTTTTAAAAAACTTTCTTGGAACTTTTGGCTAGAAATGGGAATAAGAAAAGAATACAATGAGTATGTTTAGTAAGTTAGTGTTTAAGGTCTCTTGGACCAAAAATATGTTCAGTAGGTCAAATATGGACTTCTGTACAGCCATAGCATGTAAAAAAAAATACAAATTAAAAAAACTTTAAAAAACCTTTAAAAAAAACTTTTTAACAAACTTTCGTGGAACTTTTGGCTAGAAATGGGAATAAGAAAAGAAGTCAATGAGTATGTTTAGTAAGTTAGTGTTTAAGGACTCCTGAACCAAAAATATGTTCAGTAGGTCAAATATGGACTTCTGTACAGCCATGACATATAAAAAAATTAAAAAAAAATAAAAAATTTAAAAAACCTTTAAAAAACACTTTCGTGGAACTTTTGGCTAGTAAAGGCAATCAGAACAGAAGTCAATGAGTACGTATAGTAAGTTAGTGTTTAAGGTCTCTTGGACCAAAAATATGTTCAGTAGGTCAAATATGGACTTTTGTACAGCCATAACATGTAAAAAAAATGTAAAAAAATTAATAAATAAATAAAAAACTTTAAAAAACCTTTAAAAAAACCTTTTGTGGAAGTTTTGGCTAGTAAAGGGAATCATAAGGGAAGTCAATGAGTATGTATAGTAAGTTAGTGTTTAAGGACTCTTGGGTCAAAAATATGTTCAGTAGGTCAAATATGGACTTCTGTACAGCCATAACATGTAGAATTTTTTTTTTTTAAATTAATAAATAAATGAAAAACTTTAAAAAAAACCTTTAAAAAAACCTTTTGTGGAAGTTTTGGCTAGTAAAGGGAATCATAAGGGAAGTCAATGAGTATGTATAGTAAGTTAGTGTTTAAGGTCTCTTGGACCAAAAATATGTTCAGTAGGTCAAATATGGACTTCTGTACAGCCATAGCATGTAAAAAAAATACAAATTAAAAAAACTTTAAAAAACCTTTAAAAAAAACTTTTTAAAAAACTTTCGTGGAACTTTTGGCTAGTAATGGGAATCATAGGGGAAGTCAATGAGTATGTATAGTAAAGTAAGTTAGTGTTTAAGGACTCTTGAACCAAAATATGTCCAGAAGGGTCAAATATGGACTTCTGTATAGCCATAACATGTGAAAAAAATAAAATTAAATTTTTTTTTTTTTTTTCAAAAACCCTAAAAGAAAAAAAACTTTAAAAAAACATTAAGAAAAAACCTTTTGTGGAACTTTTGGCTAGTAAAGGGAATCATAAGGGAAGTCAATGAGTATGTATAGTAAGTTAGTGTTTAAGGTCTCTTGGGCCAAAAATATGTTCAGTAGGTCAAATATGGATTTCTGTACAGCCATAACATATAAAAACTAAAAAAAACTGATAAAATAAAAAAAACTTTAAAAAACCTTTAAAAAGAACCTTTTGTGGAACTTTTGGCTAGTAATGGGAATCATAAGGGAAGTCAATGAGTGTGTATAGTAAGTTAGTGTTTAAGGTCTCCTGGACCAAAAATATGTTCAGTAGGTCAAATATGGACTTCTGTACAGCCATAGCATGTAAAAAAAATACAAATTAAAAAAACTTTAAAAAACCTTTAAAAAAAACTTTTTAAAAAACTTTCGTGTAACTTTTGGCTAGAAATGGGAATAAGAAAAGAAGTCAATGAGTATGTTTAGTAAGTTAGTGTTTAAGGTCTCTTGGACCAAAAATATGTTCAGTAGGTCAAATATGGACTTCTGTAAAAAAAAAATACAACAAAAAAAAAAACTTTTGTGGAACTTTTGGCTAGAAATGGGAATAAGAAAAGAAGTCAATGAGTATGTTTAGTAAGTTAGTGTTTAAGGACTCTTGGGCCAAAAATATGTTCAGTAGGTCAAATATGGACTTCTGTACAGCCATAACATGTAAAAAAAAAAAAAAAAAAAAATACAAACAAAAAAAAAACTTTTGTGGAACTTTTGGTTAGTAATGGGAATCAGAACTGAAGTCAATGAGTATGTATAGTAAGTTAGTGTTTAAGAACTCTTGAACCAAAAATATGTTCAGTAGGTCAAATGTGGACTTCTGTATAGCCATAACATGTAAAAAAATAAAATAAAATAAAAATAAAAAAAACTTTTAAAAATCTTTAAAAAAAACTTTCATAGAAATTTTGGCTAGTAATGGGAATCAGAACTGAAGTCAATGAGTATGTATAGTAAGTTAGTGTTTAAGAACTCTTGAACCAAAAATTTGTTCAGTAGGTCAAATGTGGACTTCTGTATAGCCATAACATGTAAAAAAAAATAAAAAAATAAAAATAAAAAAAACTTTTAAAAAAACTTTCAAAAAAACTTCCGTGGAACTTTTGGCTAGTAAAGGGAATCATAAGGGAAGTCAATGAGTATGTATAGTAAGTTAGTGTTTAAGGACTCTTGGGTCAAAAATATGTTCAGTAGGTCAAATATGGACTTCTGTACAGCCATAACATGTAGAAATTTTTTTTTTTAAATTAATAAATAAATGAAAAACTTTAAAAAACCTTTAAAAAAACCTTTCGTGGAACTTTTGGCTAGTAATGGGAATCAGAACAGAAGTCAATGAGTATGTATAGTAAGTTAGTGTTTAAGGACTCTTGGGTCAAATATATGTTCAGTAGGTCAAATATGGACTTCTGTACAGCCATAGCATGTAAAAAAATACAAATTAAAAAAACTTTAAAAAACCTTTAAAAAAAACTTTTTAAAAAACTTTCGTGGAACTTTTGGCTAGAAATGGGAATAAGAAAAGAAGTCAATGAGTATGTTTAGTAAGTTAGTGTTTAAGGTCTCTTGGACCAAAAATATGTTCAGTAGGTCAAATGTGGACTTCTGTATAGCCATAACATGTAAAAAAAAAATTAAAAAAATTAAATAAAAAAAACTTTAAAAAACTTTTAAAAAAACTTTCATGGAAATTTTGGCTAGTAATGTTAATCATAAGGGAAGTCAATGAGTATGTATAGTAAGTTAGTGTTTAAGGACTCTTGGGCCAAAAATATGTTCAGTAGGTCAAATATGGACTTCTGTACAGCCATAACATGTAAAAAAATACAAATTAAAAAAACTTTAAAAAACCTTTAAAAAAAACTTTCGTGGAACTTTTGGCTAGTAAAGGCAATCAGAACAGAAGTCAATGAGTATGTAGAGTAAGTTAGTGTTTAAGGTCTCTTGAGCCAAAAATATGTTCAGTAGGTCAAATATGGACTTCTGTACAGCCATAACATGTAAAAAAATTAAAAAAATTAAAAATAAAAAAAACTTAAAAAAAACTTTTAAACAAAACTTTCATGGAAATTTTGGCTAGTAATGGGAATCATAGGGGAAGTCAATGAGTATGTATAGTAAAGTAAGTTAGTGTTTAAGGACTCTTGAACCAAAAATATGTCCAGAAGGGTCAAATATGGACTTCTGTATAGCCATAACATGTGAAAAAAATAAAATAAAATAAATTTTTTTTTTTTTTTTTCAAAAACCCTAAAAGAAAAAAAACTTTAAAAAAACATTAAGAAAAAACCTTTCGTGGAACTTTTGGCGATTAAAAGGAATCAAAAGGGAAGTCAATGAGTATGTATAGTAAGTTAGTGTTTAAGGACTCTTGGGTCAAAAATATTTTCAGTAGATCAAATATGGACATCTATACAGCCCTAACATGTAAAAAAATAAATAAAAAAACTTTTAAAAAACTTTAAAAAACCTTTAAAAAAACCTTTTGTGGAAGTTTTGGCTAGTAAAGGGAATCATAAGGGAAGTCAATGAGTATGTATAGCAAGTTAGTGTTTAAGGACTCTTGGGTCAAAAATATGTTCAGTAGGTCAAATGTGGACTTCTGTACAGCCATAGCATGTAAAAAAAATACAAATTAAAAAAACTTTAAAAAACCTTAAAAAAAAACTTTTTAAAAAACTTTCGTGGAACTTTTGGCTAGAAATGGGAATAAGAAAAGAAGTCAATGAGTATGTTTAGTAAGTTAGTGTTTAAGGACTCCTGAACCAAAAATATGTTCAGTAGGTCAAATATGGACTTCTGTACAGCCATGACATATAAAAAAATAAAAAATAAATAAAAAAAAACTTTAAAAAACACTTTCGTGGAACTTTTGGCTAGTAAAGGCAATCAGAACAGAAGTCAATGAGTACGTATAGTAAGTTAGTGTTTAAGGTCTCTTGGACCAAAAATATGTTCAGTAGGTCAAATATGGACTTCTGTACAGCCATAACATGTAGAATTTTTTTTAAAAAAATTAATAAATAAATAAAAAACTTTAAAAAACCTTTAAAAAAAACTTTCGTGGAACTTTTGGCTAGTAAAGGGAATCAGAAGAGAAGTCAATGAATATGTAGAGTAAGTTAGTGTTTAAGGTCTCTTGGACCAAAAATATGTTCAGTAGGTCAAATATGGACTTCTGTACAGCCATAACATGTAAAAAAAATTAAAAAATTAAAAATAAAAAAAACTTTTAAAAAAACATTTTAAAAAAACCTTTCATGGAACTTTTGGCTAGTAATGGGAATCATAAGGGAAGTCAATGAGTATGTATAGTAAAGTAAGTTAGTGTTTAAGGACTCTTGGACCAAAAATATGTTCAGTAGGTCAAATATGGACTTCTGTACAGCCATAGCATGTAAAAAAAATACAAATTAAAAAAACTTTAAAAAACCTTTAAAAAAAACTTTTTTAAAAACTTTCGTGGAACTTTTGGCTAGAAATGGGAATAAGAAAAGAAGTCAATGAGTATGTTTAGTAAGTTAGTGTTTAAGGTCTCTTGGACCAAAAATATGTTCAGTAGGTCAAATATGGACTTCTGTAAAAAAAAAATACAACAAAAAAAAAAACTTTTGTGGAACTTTTGGCTAGTAATGGGAATCAGAACTGAATTCAATGAGTATGTATAGTAAGTTAGTGTTTAAGTACTCTTGAACCAAAAATATGTTCAGTAGGTCAAATGTGGACTTCTGTATAGCCATAACATGTAAAAAAAATAAAATAAAAAAAAATAAAAAAAACTTTTAAAAAAACTTTCAAAAAAACTTCCGTGGAACTTTTGGCTAGTAAAGGGAATCATAAGGGAAGTCAATGAGTATGTATAGTAAGTTAGTGTTTAAGGACTCTTGGGTCAAAAATATGTTCAGTAGGTCAAATATGGACTTCTGTACAGCCATAACATGTAGAAATTTTTTTTTTTAAATTAATAAATAAATGAAAAACTTTAAAAAACCTTTAAAAAAACCTTTCGTGGAACTTTTGGCTAGTAATGGGAATCAGAACAGAAGTCAATGAGTATGTAGAGTAAGTTAGTGTTTAAGGTCTCTTGGACCAAAAATATGTTCAGTAGGTCAAATATGGACTTCTGTACAGCCATAGCATGTAAAAAAATACAAATTAAAAAAACTTTAAAAAACCTTTAAAAAAAACTTTTTAAAAAACTTTCGTGGAACTTTTGGCTAGAAATGGGAATAAGAAAAAAAGTCAATGAGTATGTTTAGTAAGTTAGTGTTTAAGGACTCCTGAACCAAAAATATGTTCAGTAGGTCAAATATGGACTTCTGTACAGCCATGACATATAAAAAAAATAAAAAAATAAATAAAAAATTTAAAAAACCTTTAAAAAACACTTTCGTGGAACTTTTGGCTAGTAAAGGCTATCAGAACAGAAGTCAATGAGTACGTATAGTAAGTTAGTGTTTAAGGTCTCTTGGACCAAAAATATGTTCAGTAGGTCAAATATGGACTTCTGTACAGCCATAACATGTAAAAAAAAATGTAAAAAAATTAATAAATAAATAAAAAACTTTAAAAAACCTTTAAAAAAACCTTTCGTGGAACTTTTGGCTAGTAAAGGGAATCAGAACAGAAGTCAATGAGTATGTAGAGTAAGTTAGTGTTTAAGGTCTCTTGAGCCAAAAATATGTTCAGTAGGTCAAATATGGACTTCTGTACAGCCATAGCATGTAAAAAAATACAAATTAAAAAAACTTTAAAAAACCTTTAAAAAAAACTTTTTAAAAACCTTTCGTGGAACTTTTGGCTAGAAATGGGAATAAGAAAAGAAGTCAATGAGTATGTTTAGTAAGTTAGTGTTTAAGGACTCCTAAACCAAAAATATGTTCAGTAGGTCAAATATGGACTTCTGTACAGCCATGACATATAAAAAAAATAAATAAATAAATAAAAAATTTAAAAAACCTTTAAAAAACACTTTCGTGGAACTTTTGGCTAGTAAAGGCTATCAGAACAGAAGTCAATGAGTACGTATAGTAAGTTAGTGTTTAAGGTCTCTTGGACCAAAAATATGTTCAGTAGGTCAAATATGGACTTCTGTACAGCCATAACATGTAAAAAAAAAAAAAAAAAAAAACTTTAAAAAACCTTTAAAAAAAAACGTTTAAAAAAACTTTCATGAAACTTTTGGCTAGAAATGGGAATCAGAAAGGAAGTCATTGAGTATGTATAGTAAGTTAGTGTTTAAGGACTCTTGGACCAAAAATATGTTCAGTAGGTCAAATATGGACTTCTGTACAGCCATGACATAAAAAAATAAAAAAATTAAAAAAAAATTTAAAAAACCTTTAAAAAACACTTTCGTGGAACTTTTGGCTAGTAAAGGCAATCAGAACAGAAGTCAATGAGTACGTATAGTAAGTTAGTGTTTAAGGTCTCTTGGACCAAAAATATGTTCAGTAGGTCAAATATGGACTTCTGTACAGCCATAACATGTAAAAAAAAATGTAAAAAAATTAATAAATAAATAAAAAACTTTAAAAAACCTTTAAAAAAACCTTTTGTGGAAGTTTTGGCTAGTAAAGGGAATCATAAGGGAAGTCAATGAGTATGTATAGTAAGTTAGTGTTTAAGGACTCTTGGGTCAAAAATATGTTCAGTAGGTCAAATATGGACTTCTGTACAGCCATAACATGTAGAATTTTTTTAAAAAAAATTAATAAATAAATGAAAAACTTTAAAAAACTTTAAAAAAACCTTTCGTGGAACTTTTGGCTAGTAATGGGAATCAGAACAGAAGTCAATGAGTATGTAGAGTAAGTTAGTGTTTAAGGTCTCTTGGACCAAAAATATGTTCAGTAGGTCAAATATGGACTTCTGTACAGCCATAACATGTAAAAAAATTAAAAATATTAAAAATAAAAAAAACTTTAAAAAAAACTTTCATGGAAATTTTGGCTAGTAATGGGAATCATAAGGGAAGTCAATGAGTATGTATAGTAAAGTAAGTTAGTGTTTAAGGACTCTTGTACCAAAAATATGTCCAGAAGGGTCAAATGTGGACTTCTGTACAGCCATAACATACAAAAAATAAAAAAAAACTTTCAAAAAAACTTTCAAAAAAACTTTCAAAAAAACTTTCAAAAAAACTTTCAAAAAAACTTTCAAAAAAACTTTCAAAAAAATTTTCAAAAAAACTTTCAAAAAAACTTCCGTGGAACTTTTGGCTAGTAAAGGGAATCATAAGGGAAGTCAATGAGTATGTTTAGTAAATTAGTGTTTAAGGACTCCTGAACCAAAAATATATTCAGTAGGTCAAATGTGGACTTCTGTATAGCCATAACATGTAAAAAATAAATAAAAATTAAAAATAAAAAAAACTTTTTAAAAAACTTTCAAAAAAACTTCCGTGGAACTTTTGGCTAGTAAAGGGAATCATAAGGGAAGTCAATGAGTATGTATAGTAAGTTAGTGTATAAGGACTCTTGGGTCAAAAATATGTTCAGTAGGTCAAATATGGACTTCTGTACAGCCATAGCATGTAAAAAAATACAAATTAAAAAAACTTTAAAAAACCTTAAAAAATTTTTTTAAAAAACTTTCTAAAAAACTTTCGTAAAACTTTTGGCTAGAAATGGGAATAAGAAAAGAAGTCAATGAGTATGTTTAGTAAATTAGTGTTTAAGGTCTCTTGGACCAAAAATATGTTCAGTAGGTCAAATATGGACTTCTGTACAGCCATAACATGTAAAAAAAAAAAAAAAATACAACAAAAAAAAAAACTTTTGTGGAACTTTTGGCTAGTAATGGGAATCAGAACTGAAGTCAATGAGTATGTATAGTAAGTTAGTGTTTAAGTACTCTTGAACCAAAAATATGTTCAGTAGGTCAAATGTGGACTTCTGTATAGCCATAACATGTAAAAAAAATTTTTTAAAAATTCAATATAAAAAACTTTAAAAAACTTTAAAAAAAACTTTCATGGAAATTTTGGCTAGTAATGGGAATCATAAGGGAAGTCAATGAGTATGTATAGTAAGTTAGTGTTTAAGGACTCTTGGGCCAAAAATATGTTCAGTAGGTCAAATATGGACTTCTGTACAGCCATAACATGTAAAAAAAAAAATAATACAAACAAAAAAAAAACTTTTGTGGAACTTTTGGTTAGTAATGGGAATCAGAACTGAAGTCAATGAGTATGTATAGTAAGTTAGTGTTTAAGAACTCTTGAACCAAAAATATGTTCAGTAGGTCAAATGTGGACTTCTGTATAGCCATAACATGTAAAAAAATAAAATAAAAATAAAAATAAACTTTTAAAAATCTTTAAAAAAAACTTTCATGGAAATTTTGGCTAGTAATGGGAATCAGAACTGAAGTCAATGAGTATGTATAGTAAGTTAGTGTTTAAGAACTCTTGAACCAAAAATATGTTCAGTAGGTCAAATGTGGACTTCTGTATAGCCATAACATGTAAAAAATTTAAAAAAATTAAAGATAAAAAAAACTTTTAAAAAAACTTTCAAAAAAACTTCCGTGGAACTTTTGGCTAGTAAAGGGAATCATAAGGGAAGTCAATGAGTATGTATAGTAAGTTAGGGTTTAAGGACTCTTGGGTCAAAAATATGTTCAGTAGGTCAAATATGGACTTCTGTACAGCCATAGCATGTAAAAAAATACAAATTAAAAAAACTTTAAAAAACCTTTAAAAAAAACTTTTTTAAAACCTTTCGTGGAACTTTTGGCTAGAAATGGGAATAAGAAAAGAAGTCAATGAGTATGTTTAGTAAGTTAGTGTTTAAGGACTCCTAAACCAAAAATATGTTCAGTAGGTCAAATATGGACTTCTGTACAGCCATGACATATAAAAAAAATAAATAAATAAATAAAAAATTTAAAAAACCTTTAAAAAACACTTTCGTGGAACTTTTGGCTAGTAAAGGCTATCAGAACAGAAGTCAATGAGTACGTATAGTAAGTTAGTGTTTAAGGTCTCTTGGACCAAAAATATGTTCAGTAGGTCAAATATGGACTTCTGTACAGCCATAACATGTAAAAAAAAAAAAAAAAAAAAACTTTAAAAAACCTTTAAAAAAAAACGTTTAAAAAAACTTTCATGAAACTTTTGGCTAGAAATGGGAATCAGAAAGGAAGTCAATGAGTATGTATAGTAAGTTAGTGTTTAAGGACTCTTGGACCAAAAATATGTTCAGTAGGTCAAATATGGACTTCTGTACAGCCATGACATAAAAAAATAAAAAAATAAATAAAAAATTTAAAAAACCTTTAAAAAACACTTTCGTGGAACTTTTGGCTAGTAAAGGGAATCAGAACAGAAGTCAATGAATATGTAGAGTAAGTTAGTGTTTAAGGTCTCTTGGACCAAAAATATGTTCAGTAGGTCAAATATGGACTTCTGTACAGCCATAACATGTAAAAAAAATTAAAAAATTAAAAATAAAAAAAACTTTTAAAAAAACATTTTAAAAAAACCTTTCGTGGAACTTTTGGCTAGTAATGGGAATCATAAGGGAAGTCAATGAGTATGTATAGTAAAGTAAGTTAGTGTTTAAGGACTCTTGGACCAAAAATATGTTCAGTAGGTCAAATATGGACTTCTGTACAGCCATAGCATGTAAAAAAAATACAAATTAAAAAAACTTTAAAAAACCTTTAAAAAAAACTTTTTAAAAAACTTTCGTGGAACTTTTGGCTAGAAATGGGAATAAGAAAAGAAGTCAATGAGTATGTTTAGTAAGTTAGTGTTTAAGGTCTCTTGGACCAAAAATATGTTCAGTAGGTCAAATATGGACTTCTGTAAAAAAAAAAATACAACAAAAAAAAAAACTTTTGTGGAACTTTTGGCTAGTAATGGGAATCAGAACTGAATTCAATGAGTATGTATAGTAAGTTAGTGTTTAAGTACTCTTGAACCAAAAATATGTTCAGTAGGTCAAATGTGGACTTCTGTATAGCCATAACATGTAAAAAAAAATAAAAATAAAAAAATAAAAAAAACTTTTAAAAAAACTTTCAAAAAAACTTCCGTGGAACTTTTGGCTAGTAAAGGGAATCATAAGGGAAGTCAATGAGTATGTATAGTAAGTTAGTGTTTAAGGACTCTTGGGTCAAAAATATGTTCAGTAGGTCAAATATGGACTTCTGTACAGCCATAACATGTAGAATTTTTTTTTTTTAAATTAATAAATAAATGAAAAACTTTAAAAAACCTTTAAAAAAACCTTTCGTGGAACTTTTGGCTAGTAATGGGAATCAGAACAGAAGTCAATGAGTATGTAGAGTAAGTTAGTGTTTAAGGTCTCTTGGACCAAAAATATGTTCAGTAGGTCAAATATGGACTTCTGTACAGCCATAGCATGTAAAAAAATACAAATTAAAAAAACTTTAAAAAACCTTTAAAAAAAACTTTTTAAAAAACTTTCGTGGAACTTTTGGCTAGAAATGGGAATAAGAAAAAAAGTCAATGAGTATGTTTAGTAAGTTAGTGTTTAAGGACTCCTGAACCAAAAATATGTTCAGTAGGTCAAATATGGACTTCTGTACAGCCATGACATATAAAAAAAATAAAAAAATAAATAAAAAATTTAAAAAACCTTTAAAAAACACTTTCGTGGAACTTTTGGCTAGTAAAGGCTATCAGAACAGAAGTCAATGAGTACGTATAGTAAGTTAGTGTTTAAGGTCTCTTGGACCAAAAATATGTTCAGTAGGTCAAATATGGACTTCTGTACAGCCATAACATGTAAAAAAAAATGTAAAAAAATTAATAAATAAATAAAAAACTTTAAAAAACCTTTAAAAAAACCTTTCGTGGAACTTTTGGCTAGTAAAGGGAATCAGAACAGAAGTCAATGAGTATGTAGAGTAAGTTAGTGTTTAAGGTCTCTTGAGCCAAAAATATGTTCAGTAGGTCAAATATGGACTTCTGTACAGCCATAGCATGTAAAAAAATACAAATTAAAAAAACTTTAAAAAACCTTTAAAAAAAACTTTTTAAAAACCTTTCGTGGAACTTTTGGCTAGAAATGGGAATAAGAAAAGAAGTCAATGAGTATGTTTAGTAAGTTAGTGTTTAAGGACTCCTAAACCAAAAATATGTTCAGTAGGTCAAATATGGACTTCTGTACAGCCATGACATATAAAAAAAATAAATAAATAAATAAAAAATTTAAAAAACCTTTAAAAAACACTTTCGTGGAACTTTTGGCTAGTAAAGGCTATCAGAACAGAAGTCAATGAGTACGTATAGTAAGTTAGTGTTTAAGGTCTCTTGGACCAAAAATATGTTCAGTAGGTCAAATATGGACTTCTGTACAGCCATAACATGTAAAAAAAAAAAAAAAAAAAAACTTTAAAAAACCTTTAAAAAAAAACGTTTAAAAAAACTTTCATGAAACTTTTGGCTAGAAATGGGAATCAGAAAGGAAGTCAATGAGTATGTATAGTAAGTTAGTGTTTAAGGACTCTTGGACCAAAAATATGTTCAGTAGGTCAAATATGGACTTCTGTACAGCCATGACATAAAAAAATAAAAAAATAAAAAAAAAATTTAAAAAACCTTTAAAAAACACTTTCGTGGAACTTTTGGCTAGTAAAGGCAATCAGAACAGAAGTCAATGAGTACGTATAGTAAGTTAGTGTTTAAGGTCTCTTGGACCAAAAATATGTTCAGTAGGTCAAATATGGACTTCTGTACAGCCATAACATGTAAAAAAAAATGTAAAAAAATTAATAAATAAATAAAAAACTTTAAAAAACCTTTAAAAAAACCTTTTGTGGAAGTTTTGGCTAGTAAAGGGAATCATAAGGGAAGTCAATGAGTATGTATAGTAAGTTAGTGTTTAAGGACTCTTGGGTCAAAAATATGTTCAGTAGGTCAAATATGGACTTCTGTACAGCCATAACATGTAGAATTTTTTTAAAAAAAATTAATAAATAAATGAAAAACTTTAAAAAACTTTAAAAAAACCTTTCGTGGAACTTTTGGCTAGTAATGGGAATCAGAACAGAAGTCAATGAGTATGTAGAGTAAGTTAGTGTTTAAGGTCTCTTGGACCAAAAATATGTTCAGTAGGTCAAATATGGACTTCTGTACAGCCATAACATGTAAAAAAATTAAAAATATTAAAAATAAAAAAAACTTTAAAAAAAACTTTTAAACAAAACTTTCATGGAAATTTTGGCTAGTAATGGGAATCATAAGGGAAGTCAATGAGTATGTATAGTAAAGTAAGTTAGTGTTTAAGGACTCTTGTACCAAAAATATGTCCAGAAGGGTCAAATGTGGACTTCTGTACAGCCATAACATACAAAAAATAAAAAAAAACTTTCAAAAAAACTTTCAAAAAAACTTTCAAAAAAACTTTCAAAAAAACTTTCAAAAAAACTTTCAAAAAAACTTTCAAAAAAATTTTCAAAAAAACTTTCAAAAAAACTTCCGTGGAACTTTTGGCTAGTAAAGGGAATCATAAGGGAAGTCAATGAGTATGTTTAGTAAATTAGTGTTTAAGGACTCCTGAACCAAAAATATATTCAGTAGGTCAAATGTGGACTTCTGTACAGCCATAACATGTAAAAAAAAAAATAATACAAACAAAAAAAAAACTTTTGTGGAACTTTTGGTTAGTAATGGGAATCAGAACTGAAGTCAATGAGTATGTATAGTAAGTTAGTGTTTAAGGACTCTTGGGTCAAAAATATGTTCAGTAGGTCAAATATGGACTTCTGTACAGCCATAACATGTAGAATTTTTTTAAAAAAAATTAATAAATAAATGAAAAACTTTAAAAAACTTTAAAAAAACCTTTCGTGGAACTTTTGGCTAGTAATGGGAATCAGAACAGAAGTCAATGAGTATGTAGAGTAAGTTAGTGTTTAAGGTCTCTTGGACCAAAAATATGTTCAGTAGGTCAAATATGGACTTCTGTACAGCCATAACATGTAAAAAAATTAAAAATATTAAAAATAAAAAAAACTTTAAAAAAAACTTTTAAACAAAACTTTCATGGAAATTTTGGCTAGTAATGGGAATCATAAGGGAAGTCAATGAGTATGTATAGTAAAGTAAGTTAGTGTTTAAGGACTCTTGTACCAAAAATATGTCCAGAAGGGTCAAATGTGGACTTCTGTACAGCCATAACATACAAAAAATAAAAAAAAACTTTCAAAAAAACTTTCAAAAAAACTTTCAAAAAAACTTTCAAAAAAACTTTCAAAAAAACTTTCAAAAAAACTTTCAAAAAAACTTTCAAAAAAATTTTCAAAAAAACTTTCAAAAAAACTTCCGTGGAACTTTTGGCTAGTAAAGGGAATCATAAGGGAAGTCAATGAGTATGTTTAGTAAATTAGTGTTTAAGGACTCCTGAACCAAAAATATATTCAGTAGGTCAAATGTGGACTTCTGTACAGCCATAACATGTAAAAAAAAAAATAATACAAACAAAAAAAAAACTTTTGTGGAACTTTTGGTTAGTAATGGGAATCAGAACTGAAGTCAATGAGTATGTATAGTAAGTTAGTGTTTAAGAACTCTTGAACCAAAAATATGTTCAGTAGGTCAAATGTGGACTTCTGTATAGCCATAACATGTAAAAAAATAAAATAAAAATAAACTTTTAAAAATCTTTAAAAAAAACTTTCATGGAAATTTTGGCTAGTAATGGGAATCAGAACTGAAGTCAATGAGTATGTATAGTAAGTTAGTGTTTAAGAACTCTTGAACCAAAAATATGTTCAGTAGGTCAAATGTGGACTTCTGTATAGCCATAACATGTAAAAAATTTAAAAAAATTAAAGATAAAAAAAACTTTTAAAAAAACTTTCAAAAAAACTTCCGTGGAACTTTTGGCTAGTAAAGGGAATCATAAGGGAAGTCAATGAGTATGTATAGTAAGTTAGGGTTTAAGGACTCTTGGGTCAAAAATATGTTCAGTAGGTCAAATATGGACTTCTGTACAGCCATAGCATGTAAAAAAATACAAATTAAAAAAACTTTAAAAAACCTTTAAAAAAAACTTTTTTAAAACTTTCGTGGAACTTTTGGCTAGAAATGGGAATAAGAAAAGAAGTCAATGAGTATGTTTAGTAAGTTAGTGTTTAAGGACTCCTGAACCAAAAATATGTTCAGTAGGTCAAATATGGACTTCTGTACAGCCATGACATATAAAATAAATAAATAAATAAATTAAAAAATTAAAAAACCTTTAAAAAACACTTTCGTGGAACTTTTGGCTAGTAAAGGGAATCATAAGGGAAGTCAATGAGTATGTATAGTAAGTTAGTGTTTAAGGTCTCTTGGACCAAAAATATGTTCAGTAGGTCAAATATGGACTTCTGTACAGCCATAACATGTAAAAAAAAATGTAAAAAAATTAATAAATAAATAAAAAACTTTTGTGGAACTTTTGGTTAGTAATGGGAATCAGAACTGAAGTCAATGAGTATGTATAGTAAGTTAGTGTTTAAGAACTCTTGAACCAAAAATATGTTCAGTAGGTCAAATGTGGACTTCTGTATAGCCATAACATGTAAAAAAATAAAATAAAATAAAAATTAAAAAAACTTTAAAAATCTTTAAAAAAAACTTTCATGGAAATTTTGGCTATTAATGGGAATCATAAGGGAAGTCAATGAGTATGTATAGTAAGTTAGTGTTTAAGGTCTCTTGGGCCAAAAATATGTTCAGTAGGTCAAATATGGACTTCTGTACAGCCATAACATATAAAAACTAAAAAGAAAAAATAATAAAAATAAAAAAAATAAAAAAACTTTAAAAAACCTTAAAAGAAAATCTTTTGTGGAACTTTAGTTTTAAAAAAAAACTTTTAAAACTTTTAAAAAAACTTTTTAAAAAACTTCAGCGGAACTTTTGGCTAGAAATGGGAATAAGAAAAGAAGTCAATGAGTATGTATAGTGTTGGAGTTTAAAAACTGTTGATCCAAAAATATGTTCAGTAGATCAAATATGGACTTCTGTACAGCCATAACATATAAAAAAATATATATATATGAATAAAAAAACATTTTTTTTTACAAAACCTTTAAAAAAAAACTTTCGTGGAACTTTTGGCTAGTAAAGGGAATCATAAGGGAAGTCAATGAGTATTTATAGTAAGTTAGTGTTTAAGGTCTCTTGGACCAAAAATATGTTCAGTAGGTCAAATATGGACTTCTGTACAGCCATAACATGTAAAAAAATATATATATTTTTTTAAAATAAAAAAAAAACTTAAAAAAAAACTTTAAAAAAAACTTAAAAAAAAACTTTTAAAAAACTTTTTAAAAAACTTTTTAAAAAACTTTTAAAAAAACTTCCGTGGAACTTTTGGCTAGAAATGGGA
Source organism: Rhinogobio ventralis (assembly GCA_039654625.1). Classification (NCBI taxonomy): domain Eukaryota; kingdom Metazoa; phylum Chordata; class Actinopteri; order Cypriniformes; family Gobionidae; genus Rhinogobio; species Rhinogobio ventralis. The sequence goes on from CM077198.1 coordinate 5,639,598, forward strand.
ATAAGAAAAGAAGTCAATGAGTATGTATAGTGTTAGAGTTTAAAAACTGTTGATCCAAAAATATGTTCAGTAGATCAAATATTGACTTCTGTGCAGCCATAACCTGTAATAACAACTGCTTAAACTATCTATCTTACTAACTACAACTGCCTACACTAAGCAAAACTTAAAATGTTATGTTTTGCTGTCTGCTAGATTGCATAGAAAACTGAATATTTTCCATGCATTGAAGACAACACAAACATGTATGTTGTTGCAGTGTATTGCAACAAGAAGTAACTGATGCCGTTGTGCATTAAATGCTGTTGCATTGCACTGCATACACGAGCTAACTTAATACGCCGTGCATTTATTTATAAATATAACTTAAACATATGTGCTTGCAGTGTATACAAACAAACTCATTCCGTTATGAATTGAACAGAGAACACAACATAATTGTTGCATTGCATACACTATCTATAACTTAATCCATTATTCAGTGAAGAACAACCATAAAATGCTCTGTTCAGATACAAAAAGAAAATAGAATAATGTGCTCAGTTTCAATGAATTGCATAAAAATTTATATTATGTATATTATAAAAGAGATAATATCTTTTGACCATCTAACTTTATGCGTTCTGTATTGAGATAACAACATGTGAACATTACATACAAGAAAGTGCATACAAGCATTTAAGAGACAAGTGCTTTTGCATTGCATACCAGAACTCGTTGTGGATCGAATAGATAATGCTGTTGCAATAAATCGATGTACACTGCAAAGATAAGTGCTGTTGCAATTGCAATGCATTCGAAAACTCGTTGTGCATTAAATAATTAATTGCGTTTGCATTGCAATGCATACAAGTACACGTTGTGTATTGAATAGATTATTGCGTTTGCATTGCATTGAATACAAGAACACGTTCTCCATTGAAGGATAAGTGCTTTTGAATTACAATGCATACAAGAACGAGTTCTGCATTGAAGAGATACGTGCTTTTGCATTACTTATATGAAATCGTTGTGCATTGAAGAGATAAGTGCTTCTGCAATGCATTGCATACAGGATCTCGTTGTGCATTGAAGAGATTATTGCGTTTGCATTGCATACAAGAACTCGTTGTGCATTGAAGAGATTAGGGCTTTTGTAATGCATACAAGAACTAGTTTGTGCATTGAAGAGATTGGTGCTTTTACATTGCAATGCATTGCATACAAAAACTCGATGTGCACTGCAGAGATAAGTGCTGTTGCAATTGTAATGTATATAAGAAATCGTTGTGCATTAAAGAGATCAGTGCGTTTGCATTGCATTGAATACAATAACTCGTTCTGCATTGAATATGTAAGTGCTTTTGCATTGCAATCAAGAACTCGTGCATTTCATACAATAAATCGATGTGCACTGCAGAGATAAGTGCTGTTGCAATTGCAATGCATATAAGAAATTGTTGTGCATTGAAGAAGATAAGTACTTCTGAAATGCAGTAGATACAGGAACTCGTTGTGCATTGAAGAGATTAGTGCTTTTGTATTGCATTGAACACAGGAACTCGTGCTTTGAAGAGATAAGTGCTTCTGCATTGCATTGTATACTAGAACAGGTTGTGAATTGAAGAGATTAGTGCTTTTGCATTGCACACACGAACTCGTGCATTGAAGAGATTAGTGCTTTTCCAATGCAATGCATACAACAACTCGTTGTGCATTAAATAATTTATTGCGTTTGCATTGCATTGAATACAAGAACTCGTGCATTGAAGAGATTAGTGCTTTTGCAATGAATACATAACTCGTTGTGCATTGAAGAGTAAGTGCTGTTGCATTGCAATGCATATAAGCAATCTTTGTGCGCTGAAGAGATCAGTGCGTTTGCATTACAATGCATACAAGAACTCGTTGTGTGTTGAAGAGATTAGTGCTTTTGTATTGCATTGCATACAAGAACTCTATGTGAACTGCAGAGATAAGTGCTGTTGCATTGTAATGTATATAAGAAATCGTTGTGCACTGAAGAGATAATTGCTTCTGCATTGCATTGTATACAAGAACTGGTTGTGCATTGAAGAGATTAGTGCTTTTGCATTGCACACAGGAACTCGTTGTGCATTAAAGAGATTAGGGCTTTTGTAATGCATACAGGAACTAGTTGTGCATTGAAGAGATTAGTGCTTTTACATTGCAATGCATTGCATACAAGAACTTGTGTGTTGAAGACATTAGTGCTTTTACAATGCAATGCATACAAAAACTCGTGCATTAAAGAATTTATTGCGTTTGCATTGCATTGCACACAGGAACTCGTTGTGCATTGAAGATATTAGTGCTTTTGTAATGCATACAAGAACTAGTTGTGCACTGAAGAGACAACTGCTTTTGCAATGCAAACAAGTACTCGTTGTGCATTAAAGAGATTAGGGCTTTTGTAATGCATACAGGAACTAGTTGTGCATTGAAGAGATTAGTGCTTTTACATTGCAATGCATTGCATACAAGAACTTGTGTGTTAAAGACATTAGTGCTTTTGTATTGCATTGCATACAAAAACTCGATGTGCACTGCAGAGATAAGTGCTGTTGCAATTGTAATGTATATAAGAAATCGTTGTGCATTGAAGAGATTAGTGCTTTTGCATTGCATTGCACACAGGAACTCGTTGTGCATTGAAGAGATTAGTGCTTTTCTAATGCAATGCATACAACAACTAATTGTGCAATAAATAATTTATTGCGTTTGCAATGCATACATAACTCGTTGTGCATTGAAGAGTAAGTGCTGTTGCAATGCAATGCATATAAGCAATTGTTGTGCATTTAAGAGATCAGTGCGTTTTGCATTACAATGCATACAAGAACTCGTTGTGTGTTGAAGAGATTAGTGGTTTTACATTGCAGTGCCTACAAAAACAACTGCTTTTGCAATGCATACAAGTACTTGTTGTGCATTGAAGAGATTAGTGCTTTTGCATTGCATTGAATACAAGAACTCGTTCTGCTTTGAAATATGTAGGTGCTTTTGCATTGCAATCAAGAACTCGTGCATTGAAAAGATACGTGCTTTTGCATGTCATACAAGAACTCGTTCTGCATTTTGTAAGTGCTTTTGCATTGCAATCAAGAACTCGTGCATTGAAGAGATAAGTGCTTTTGCAATTGCAATGCATATAAGAAATTGTTGTGCATTGAAGAGATAAGTGCTTCTGCATTGCAATAGATACAGGAACTCGTTGTGCTTTGAAGAGATTAGTGCTTTTGAATTGCATTGGACACAGGAACTCGTTGTGCATTGAAGAGATAAGTGCTGTTGCATTGCGTGCAATAAAATATCGTTGTGCATTGAAGAGATTAGTGCTTTTACATTGCAATGCATACGAAAACTCGTTGTGCATTAAATAATTAATTGCGTTTGCATTGCAATGCATACAAGTACACGTTGTGCATTGAAGAGATTAGTGCTTTTGCACTGCAGTGCATATAAAATTCGTTATGTGATTATTGCAATGATAGATTATTGCGTTTGCATTGCATTGAATACAAGAACACGTTCTCCATTGAAGGATAAGTGCTCTTGAAATGCACTTCTGAAATGCAGTAGATACAGGAACTCGTTGTGCATTGAAGAGATTAGTGCTTTTGTATTGCATTGAACACAGGAACTCGTGCTTTGAAGAGATAAGTGCTTCTGCATTGCATTGTATACTAGAACAGGTTGTGAATTGAAGAGATTAGTGCTTTTGCATTGCACACACGAACTCGTGCATTGAAGAGATTAGTGCTTTTCCAATGCAATGCATACAACAACTCGTTGTGCATTAAATAATTTATTGCGTTTGCATTGCATTGAATACAAGAACTCGTGCATTGAAGAGATTAGTGCTTTTGCAATGAATACATAACTCGTTGTGCATTGAAGAGTAAGTGCTGTTGCATTGCAATGCATATAAGCAATCTTTGTGCGCTGAAGAGATCAGTGCGTTTGCATTACAATGCATACAAGAACTCGTTGTGTGTTGAAGAGATTAGTGCTTTTGTATTGCATTGCATACAAGAACTCTATGTGAACTGCAGAGATAAGTGCTGTTGCATTGTAATGTATATAAGAAATCGTTGTGCACTGAAGAGATAATTGCTTCTGCATTGCATTGTATACAAGAACTGGTTGTGCATTGAAGAGATTAGTGCTTTTGCATTGCACACATAAGTGCTCTTGAATTACAATACATACAAGAACGAGTTCTGCATTGAGAGATACGTGCTTTTGCATTACTTATATGAAATCTTTGTGCATTAAAGAGATAAGTGCTTCTGCAAAGCATTGCATACAGGATCTCGTTGTGCATTGAATAATTTATTGCGTTTGCATTGCATTGCATACAATAACTAGTTTCGCATTGAAGAGACAACTGCTTTTGCAATGCATACAAGTACTCGTTGTGCATTGAAGAATTTATTACGTTTGCATTGCATACAAGAACTTGCTGTGTATTGAAGACATTAGTGCTTAAGAACTCGATGTGAACTGCAGAGATAAGTGCTGTTGCAACTAAGAAATAATTGTGCATTAAAGAGATAATTGCGTCTGCATTGCATTGTGTACAAGAACTGGTTGTGCATTGAAGAGATTAGTGCTTTGGCAATGCATACATAACTCTGTGTGCATTGAAGAGACAACTGCTTTTGCAATAAATTGTCTTGCCAGGAGTAACCCATTATGCCCAGTAACCCATAATAATCTAAAAGTAGATAATTATGGCCTGTTGAACATGTTTCTCGCCGACAAATCCTCAAAAACGAGGCTTTCTATATATTCTCTTTGAATCCTCTTATTATAAATCAGCCAGAGCGTAGTACATTATGACCTATTGAACATCTTTCTGGCCGAGTCCTCAAATATTGTTACTATACATACTCATTGACAACTTACATTACGTCAAGCCATACATTAGTCCATATTTGACCTACTGAACATTCTTGACCAGAGTCCTTGAACAATGACTTACTATCCATACTCATTGGCTAATTGTCAGCCGTTCATTAGTCTATATTTGACCAAATGGACATGTTTCTGGACAAAGGGTCTGCAAAAGTGTTCTGCTATATATTCTCATAGACTGCTTCTAATGTTCAATCATCAACTTTTGGCTAGCAATAGGAATCAGAAGGGAAGTCAATGAGTTAGTTTAGGGCCAAACATGTTCAGTAGTTCAAATATGGACTTCTGTACAGCCATAACATGTAAAAATAGAAATAAATTTTTAAAAAAATTAAAAAACGTTAAAAAACCTTTACAAAAAAATTAGAGTTTAAGGACTCTTGAACCAAAAGTATGTTCAGTAGGTCAAATATGGACTTCTGTAGAGCCATAACATGTGAACAAATAAATGAATAAAAAAAAAAAAAAACTTTAAAAAAAACTTTCGTGGAACTTTTCGCTAGTAAATGGAGTCATAAGGGAAGTCAATGAGTATGTTTAGTAAGTTAGTGTTTAAGGACTCCTGGGCCAAAAATATGTTCTGTAGGTCAAATATGGACTTCTGTACAGCCGTAACACATGAAAACTAAAAAAAAATTAAAAAACTAAAGAAACTTTAAAATACCTTTAAAAAAAACTTTCGTAGAACTTTTGGCTAGTAAAGGGAATCATAAGGGAAGTCCATGAGTATGTATAGTAAGTTAGTGTTTATGGACTCTTGGGCCAAAAATATGATCAGTAGGTCAAATATGGACTTCTGTACAGCCATAACATGTAAAAAAAAAAACAAGAAAAAAACAAACAAAAAAAACGAAACCTTTCGTGGAACTTTTGGCTAGTAAAGGTGGATTCAGAACAGAAGTCAATGAGTAAATATAGTAAGTTGGTGTTTAAGGACTCTTGAGCTAAAAATATGTTCAGTAGGTCGAATATGGACTTCTGTACAGCCATAACATGTGAAAAAAAAATGAAAAAAAACAAACAAACAAAAAAACGAAACTTTCGTGGAACTTTTGGCTAGTAAAGGGAATCATAAGGGAAGTCCATGAGTATGTATAGTAAGTTAGTGTTTATGGACTCTTGGGCCAAAAATATGTTCAGTAGGTCAAAAATGGACTTCTGTACAGCCATAACATGTAAAAAAAAAAAAACAAGAAAAAAAAACAAATAAAAAAAACGAAACCTTTCGTGGAACTTTTGGCTAGTAAAGGTGGATTCAGAACAGAAGTCAATGAGTATATATAGTAAGTTAGTGTTTAAGGACTCTTGAGCTAAAAATATGTTCAGTAGGTCAAATATGGACTTCTGTACATCCATAACATATAAAAAAAAAAATAATAATAAATTTAAAAAACCTTTAAAAAAAAACCTTTCATGGAACTTTTGGCTAGTAATGGGAATCGTAAGGGAAGTCAATGAGTATGTATAGTAAGTTAGTGTTTATGGACTCTTGGGCCAAAAATATGTTCAGTAGGTCAAATATGGACTTCTGTACAGCCATAACATGTGAAAAAAAAATGAAAAAAAACAAACAAACAAAAAAACGAAACTTTTTGTGGAACTTTTGGCTAGTAATGGGAATCATAAGTGAAGTCAATGAGTATGTATAGTAAGTTAGTGTTTAAGGACTCTTAAGCCAAAAATATGTTCAGTAGGTCAAATATGGACTTCTATACAGCCATAGCATATAAATTTTTTTTTTAAAAAAGTAAAAAATAAAAAAAACTTTAAAAAACCATTAAAAAAACCTTTCATGGAACTTTTGGCTAGTAAATGGAATCAGAAGTCAATGAGTATGTATAGTAAGTTAGTGTTTATGGATTCTTGGGCCAAAAATATGTTCAGTAGGTCAAATATGGATTTCTGTACAGCCATAACACATGAAAAGTAAAAAAAAAAAATAAATAAAAAAAAACTTTAAAAAACCTTTAAAAAAAACCTTTCGTGGAACTTTTGGCTACTAAAGGGAATCATAAGGGAAGTCAATGAGTATGTATAGTAAGTTTAAGGACTCTTGAGCCAAAAATATGTTCAGTAGGTCAAATATGGATTTCTGTACAGCCATAACATATAAAAACAAAAACAAAAATAATAAAATAAAAAAAACTTTAAAAAACCTTTAAAAAAAAACTTTTATGGAACTTTTGGCTAGTAATGGGAATCATAAGGGAAGTCAATGAGTATGTATAGTAAGTTAGTGTTTAAGGTCTCTTGGGTCAAAAAAATGTTCAGTACGTCAAATATTGACTTCTGTACAGCCATAACATGTACAATTAAAAAAAAAATAAAAAAAATAATAAAATAAAAACTTTAAAAAAACAATTGAAGAAACCTTTCGTGGAACTTTTGGCTAGTAAAGGAAATCATAAGGGAAGTCAGTGAGTATGATTAGTAAGTTAGTGTTTAAGGACCCTTGAACTAAAAATATTTTCAGTAGGTCAAATATGGACATCTGTACAGCCATAACTTATAAAAAATAAAAATAAATAAAAAATAAAAAAACTTTTTAAAAAACTTTTAAACAAAACTTTCTTGGAAATTTTGCCTAGTAATGGGAGTCATAAGGGAAGTCGAGTATGTATAGTAAAGTAAGTTAGTGTTTAAGGACTCTTGAATCAAAAATTTGTTCAGTAGGTCAAATATGGACTTCTGTACAGCCATAACATGAAAACTAAAAAAAAATTTAAAAAACTAAAGAAACTTTAAAATACCTTAAAAAAAAAACTTTCGTGGAACTTTTGGCTACTAAAGGGAATCATAAGGGAAGTCAATGAGTATGTATAGTAAGTTAGTGTTTAAGGACTCTTGGGCCAAAAATATGTTCAGTAGGTCAAATATGGACTTCTGTACAGCCATAACATGTAAAAAAAAAACAAGAAAAAAAACAAACAAAAAAAACGAAACCTTTCGTGGAACTTTTGGCTAGTAAAGGTGGATTCAGAACAGAAGTCAATGAGTAAATATAGTAAGTTAGTGTTTAAGGACTCTTGAGCTAAAAATATGTTCAGTAGGTCAAATATGGACTTCTGTACATCCATAACATATAAAAAAAAATAATAATTTTTTAAACCTTTAAAAAAAACCTTTCATGGAACTTTTGCCTAGTAATGGGAATCGTAAGGGAAGTCAATGAGTATGTATAGTAAGTTAGTGTTCATGGACTCTTGGGCCAAAAATATGTTCAGTAGGTCGAATATGGACTCCTGTACAGCCATAACATGTGAAAAAAAAACAAAAAAAAAAAACAAACAAAAAAACGAAACTTTCGTGGAACTTTTGGCTAGTAAAGGGAATCATAAGGGAAGTCCATGAGTATGTATAGTAAGTTAGTGTTTATGGACTCTTGGGCCAAAAATATGTTCAGTAGGTCAAATATGGACTTCTGTACAGCCATAACATGTAATAAAAAAAAAAATTAAAAAAAACAAACAAAAAAAACGAAACCTTTCGTGGAACTTTTGGCTAGTAAAGGTGGATTCAGAAGGGAAGTCAATGAGTATATATAGTAAGTTAGTGTTTAAGGACTCTTGAGCTAAAAATATGTTCAGTAGGTCAAATATGGACTTCTGTACATCCATAACATATAAAAAAAAAAAAATAATAAATTTAAAAAACCTTTAAAAAAAACCTTTCATGGAACTTTTGGCTAGTAATGGGAATCGTAAGGGAAGTCAATGAGTATGTATAGTAAGTTAGTGTTCATGGACTCTTGGGCCAAAAATATGTTCAGTAGGTCGAATATGGACTTCTGTACAGCCATAACATGTGAACAAAAAAAAGAAAATAAACAAACAAACAAAAAAACGAAACTTTTTGTGGAACTTTTGGCTAGTAATGGGAATCATAAGGGAAGTCAATGAGTATGTATAGTAAGTTAGTGTTTAAGGTCTCTTGGACCACAAATATGTTCAGTAGGTCAAATATGGACCTCTGTACAGCCATAACATGTACAATTAAAAAAAAAAAAATTATAAAATAAAATAAAAACTTAAAAAAAACTATTGAAGAAACCTTTCGTGGAACTTTGGGCTAGTAAAGGAAATTATAAGGGAAGTCAATGAGTATGTATAGTAAAGTAAGTTAGTGTTTAAGGACTCTTGAACCAAAAATTTGTTCAGTAAGTCAAATATGGACTTCTGTACAGCCATGAAATAAAAAATTAAAAAATTAAATAAAAAAATTAAAAACGTTAAAAAACCTTTAAAAAAAACTTTGAAAAAAACTTTCGAGGAACTTTTGGCTAGAAATGGGAGTTAGAAAGGAAGTCAATAAATATGTATAGTAAGTTAGTGTTTAAGGACTCTTGGGTCAAAAATTTGTTCAGTAGGTCAAATATGGACTTCTGTACAGCCATAACATAAAAAATAAAAAAATAAAATAAAAAAATAAAATTTTTTAAATTTTTTTAAAAAAAAACGTTGAAAAAAAATTTCGAGGAACTTTTGGCTAGTAAATGGAATCATAAGGGAAGTCAGTAAGTATGTTTAGTAAGTTAGTGTTTAAGGACTTCTGGGCCAAAAATATGTTCAGTAGGTCAAATATGGACTTCTGTACAGCCATAACACATGAAAACTAAAAAAAAAATTAAAAAACTAAAGAAACTTTAAAATACCTTAAAAAAAAAACTTTCGTGGAACTTTTGGCTACTAAAGGGAATCATAAGGGAAGTCAATGAGTATGTATAGTAAGTTTAAGGACTCTTGGGCCAAAAATATGTTCAGTAGGTCAAATATGGACTTCTGTACAGCCATAACATGTAAAAAAAAAAACAAGAAAAAAACAAACAAAAAAAACGAAACCTTTCGTGGAACTTTTGGCTAGTAAAGGTGGATTCAGAACAGAAGTCAATGAGTAAATATAGTAAGTTAGTGTTTAAGGACTCTTGAGCTAAAAATATGTTCAGTAGGTCAAATATGGACTTCTGTACATCCATAACATATAAAAAAATATATATATATTTTTTAAACCTTTAAAAAAAACCTTTCATGGAACTTTTGGCTAGTAATGGGAATCGTAAGGGAAGTCAATGAGTATGTATAGTAAGTTAGTGTTCATGGACTCTTGGGCCAAAAATATGTTCAGTAGGTCGAATATGGACTCCTGTACAGCCATAACATGTAAAAAAATTTATTAAAAATAAATTAAAAAAACTTAAAAAAAAACCTTTGAAAAAACCTTTCATGGAACTTTTGTCTAGTAAATGGAATCAGAACGGAAGTCAATGAGTATGTATAGTAACTTAGTGTTTATGGACTCTTGGGCCAAAAATATGTTCAGTAGGTCAAATATGGACTTCTGTACAGCCATAACATGTAATAAAAAAAAAAATTTAAAAAAACAAACAAAAAAAACGAAACCTTTCGTGGAACTTTTGGCTAGTAAAGGTGGATTCAGAAGGGAAGTCAATGAGTATATATAGTAAGTTAGTGTTTAAGGACTCTTGAGCTAAAAATATGTTCAGTAGGTCAAATATGGACTTCTGTACATCCATAACATATAAAAAAAAATAATAATAAATTTAAAAAACCTTTAAAAAAAACCTTTCATGGAACTTTTGGCTAGTAAATGGAATCAGAACGGAAGTCAATGAGTATGTATAGTAACTTAGTGTTTATGGACTCTTGGGCCAAAAATATGTTCAGTAGGTCAAATATGGACTTCTGTACAGCCATAACATGTGAACAAAAAAAAGAAAATAAACAAACAAACAAAAAAACGAAACTTTTTGTGGAACTTTTGGCTAGTAATGGGAATCATGAAGGAAGTCAATGAGTATGTATAGTAAGTTAGTGTTTAAGGTCTCTTGGACCACAAATATGTTCAGTAGGTCAAATATGGACTTCTGTACAGCCATAACATGTACAATTTTAAAAAAAAAAATTATAAAATAAAATAAAAACTTAAAAAAAACTATTGAAGAAACCTTTCGTGGAACTTTGGGCTAGTAAAGGAAATTATAAGGGAAGTCAATGAGTATGTATAGTAAAGTAAGTTAGTGTTTAAGGACCCTTGAACTAAAAATATTTTCAGTAGGTCAAATATGGACATCTGTACAGCCATAACTTATAAAAAATAAAAATAAATAAAAAATAAAAAAACTTTTTAAAAAACTTTTAAACAAAACTTTCTTGGAAATTTTGCCTAGTAATGGGAGTCATAAGGGAAGTCGAGTATGTATAGTAAAGTAAGTTAGTGTTTAAGGACTCTTGAATCAAAAATTTGTTCAGTAGGTCAAATATGGACTTCTGTACAGCCATAACACATGAAAACTAAAAAAAAAATTAAAAAACTAAAGAAACTTTAAAATACCTTTAAAAAAAAACTTTCGTGGAACTTTTGGCTACTAAAGGGAATCATAAGGGAAGTCAATGAGTATGTATAGTAAGTTAGTGTTTAAGGACTCTTGGGCCAAAAATATGTTCAGTAGGTCAAATATGGACTTCTGTACAGCCATAACATGTAAAAAAAAAACAAGAAAAAAAACAAACAAAAAAAACGAAACCTTTCGTGGAACTTTTGGCTAGTAAAGGTGGATTCAGAACAGAAGTCAATGAGTAAATATAGTAAGTTAGTGTTTAAGGACTCTTGAGCTAAAAATATGTTCAGTAGGTCAAATATGGACTTCTGTACATCCATAACATATAAAAAAAAAAAATAATTTTTAAACCTTTAAAAAAAACCTTTCATGGAACTTTTGCCTAGTAATGGGAATCGTAAGGGAAGTCAATGAGTATGTATAGTAAGTTAGTGTTCATGGACTCTTGGGCCAAAAATATGTTCAGTAGGTCGAATATGGACTCCTGTACAGCCATAACATGTGAAAAAACAAACAAACAAACAAACAAACAAAAAAACGAAACTTTCGTGGAACTTTTGGCTAGTAAAGGGAATCATAAGGGAAGTCCATGAGTATGTATAGTAAGTTAGTGTTTATGGACTCTTGGGCCAAAAATATGTTCAGTAGGTCAAATATGGACTTCTGTACAGCCATAACATGTAATAAAAAAAAAAAAAAAAAAAAAAAACCAAACCTTTCGTGGAACTTTTGGCTAGTAAAGGTGGATTCAGAAGGGAAGTCAATGAGTATATATAGTAAGTTAGTGTTTAAGGACTCTTGAGCTAAAAATATGTTCAGTAGGTCAAATATGGACTTCTGTACATCCATAACATATAAAAAAAAAATAATAATAAATTTAAAAAACCTTTAAAAAAAACCTTTCATGGAACTTTTGGCTAGTAATGGGAATCGTAAGGGAAGTCAATGAGTATGTATAGTAAGTTAGTGTTCATGGACTCTTGGGCCAAAAATATGTTCAGTAGGTCGAATATGGACTTCTGTACAGCCATAACATGTGAACAAAAAAAAGAAAATAAACAAACAAACAAAAAAACGAAACTTTTTGTGGAACTTTTGGCTAGTAATGGGAATCAGAAGGGAAGTCAATGAGTATGTATAGTAAGTTAGTGTTTAAGGTCTCTTGGACCACAAATATGTTCAGTAGGTCAAATATGGACTTCTGTACAGCCATAACATGTACAATTTGAAAAAAAAAAATTATAAAATAAAATAAAAACTTAAAAAAAACTATTGAAGAAACCTTTCGTGGAACTTTGGGCTAGTAAAGGAAATTATAAGGGAAGTCAATGAGTATGTATAGTAAAGTAAGTTAGTGTTTAAGGACTCTTGAACCAAAAATTTGTTCAGTAAGTCAAATATGGACTTCTGTACAGCCATGAAATAAAAAATTAAAAAATTAAATAAAAAAATAAAAACGTTAAAAAACCTTTAAAAAAAACTTTGAAAAAAACTTTCGAGGAACTTTTGGCTAGAAATGGGAGTTAGAAAGGAAGTCAATAAATATGTATAGTAAGTTAGTGTTTAAGGACTCTTGGGTCAAAAATTTGTTCAGTAGGTCAAATATGGACTTCTGTACAGCCATAACATAAAAAATAAAAATAAAAAATAAAAAAATAAAAAAATTTTAAAAATTTTTTAAAAAAACGTTGAAAAAAAATTTCGAGGAACTTTTGGCTAGTAAATGGAATCATAAGGGAAGTCAATAAGTATGTTTAGTAAGTTAGTGTTTAAGGACTTCTGGGCCAAAAATATGTTCAGTAGGTCAAATATGGACTTCTGTACAGCCATAACACATGAAAACTAAAAAAAAAATTAAAAAACTAAAGAAACTTTAAAATACCTTAAAAAAAAAACTTTCGTGGAACTTTTGGCTACTAAAGGGAATCATAAGGGAAGTCAATGAGTATGTATAGTAAGTTTAAGGACTCTTGGGCCAAAAATATGTTCAGTAGGTCAAATATGGACTTCTGTACAGCCATAACATGTAAAAAAAAAAACAAGAAAAAAACTAACAAAAAAAACGAAACCTTTCGTGGAACTTTTGGCTAGTAAAGGTGGATTCAGAACAGAAGTCAATGAGTAAATATAGTAAGTTAGTGTTTAAGGACTCTTGAGCTAAAAATATGTTCAGTAGGTCAAATATGGACTTCTGTACATCCATAACATATAAAAAAATATATATATATTTTTTAAACCTTTAAAAAAAACCTTTCATGGAACTTTTGGCTAGTAATGGGAATCGTAAGGGAAGTCAATGAGTATGTATAGTAAGTTAGTGTTCATGGACTCTTGGGCCAAAAATATGTTCAGTAGGTCGAATATGGACTCCTGTACAGCCATAACATGTAAAAAAATAAATTAAAAATAAATTAAAAAAACTTAAAAAAAAAACTTTGAAAAAACCTTTCATGGAACTTTTGTCTAGTAAATGGAATCAGAACGGAAGTCAATGAGTATGTATAGTAACTTAGTGTTTAAGGACTCTTGGCCCAAAAATATATTCGATAGGTCAAATATGGGTTTCTGTACAGCCATAACATATAAAAAAAAAAAAAAAAAAAAAAAAAAAAAAGACTTTATAAAAACCTTTCATGTAACTTTTGGCTAGTAAAGGGAATCAAAACAGAAGTCAATGGGTATGTATAGTAAGTTAGTGTTTAAGGACTCTTGGGCCAAAAATATATTCAGTAGGTCAAATATGGACATCTGTACAGCCCTAACATGTAAAAAATTAAATAATTTTTTTTTTTTTTACTTTTTAAAAAAACCTTTATGAAAACCTTTCATGGAACTTTTGTCTAGTAAATGGAATCAGAAAGGAAGTCAATGAATATGTATAGTAAGATAGTGTTTAAGGACTCTTGGGACAAAAATATGTTCAGTAGGTCAAATATGCACTTCTGTACAGCCATAACATGTACAATTTTAAAAAAATAAAAAAAATAAAATAAAATAAAAACTTTAAAAAAACTATTGAAAAACCTTTCGTGGAACTTTTGGCTAGTAAAGGAAATCATAAGGGAAGTCAATGAGTATGTATAGTAAAGTAAGTTAGTGTTTAAAGACTCTTGAACCAAAAATTTGTTCAGTAGATCAAATATGGACTTCTGTACAGCCATAACATAAAAAATAAAACAAATTAAATTAAAAAATTAAAAACTTTAAAAAACCTTTAAAAAAAACTTTGAAAAAAACTTTCGTGGAAGTTTTGGCTAGTAAAGGGAATCATAAGGGGTCAATGAGTATGTATAGTAGGTTAGTGTTTAAGGACTCTTGGGTCAAAAATATGTTCAGTAGATCAAATATGGACTTCTGTACAGCCATAACCTGTAATAACAACTGCTTAAACTATCTATCTTACTAACTACAATTGCCTAAACTAAGCAAAACTTAAAATGTTATGTTTTGTTGTCTGCTAGATTGCATAGAAAACTGAATATTTTCCGTTGTGCATAGAGGACAACACCAACATGTATGTTGTTGCAGTGTATTGCAACAAGTAACTCATGCCGTTGTGCATTAAATGCTGTTGCATTGCACTGCATACACGAGCTAACTTAATACGCTGTGCATTTAATTATAAATATAACTTAAACATATGTGCTTGCAGTGTATACTTCAATGAATTGCATAAGAATTTATATTATGTATATTATAGAAGAGATAATATCTTTTGACCATCTAACTTAATGCGTTCTGTATTAAGGAGATAACAACATGTGAACATGACATACAAGAAAGTGCATACAAGCATTTAAGAGACAAGTGCTTTTGCATTGCATACTAGAACTCGTTGTGGATCGAATAGATAATGCTGTTGCATTGCAATGCATATAAGAAATCGTTGTGCATTGAAGAGATCAGTGCTTTTACATTGCATTGCATACAAGAACTCGTTGTGGATCGAATAGATAATGCTGTTGCAATAAATCGATGTGCACTGCAGAGATAAGTGCTGTTGCAATTGCAATGCATATAAGAAATTGTTGTGCATTGAAGAAGATAAGTACTTCTGCAATGCAGTAGGTACAGGAACTCGTTGTGCTTTGAAGAGATTAGTGCTTTTGTATTGCATTGGACACAGGAACTCGTTGTGCATTGAAGAGATTAGTGCTTTTACATTGCAATGCATACGAAAACTCGTTGTGCATTAAATAATTAATTGCGTTTGCATTGCAATGCATACAAGTACACGTTATGCATTGAAGAGATTAGTGCTTTTGCAATGCAGTGCATATACAATTCGTTATGTGATTATTGCGTTTGCATTGCATTGAATACAAGAAACACATTCTCCATTGAAGGATAAGTACTCTTGAATTACAATACATACAAGAACGAGTTTTGCATTGAGAGATACGTGCTTTTGCATTACTTATATGAAATCGTTGTGCATTAAAGAGATAAGTGCTTCTGCAAAGCATTGCATACAGGATCTCGTTGTGCATTGAAGAATTTATTGCGTTTGCATTGCATTGCATTGCATACAATAACTCGTTGTGCATTGAAATATTTAGTGCTTTTGTAATGCATACAAGAACTAGTTGTGCATTGAAGAGATTGGTGCTTTTACATATGCAATGCATTGCATACAAGAACTTGTTGTGTGTTGAAGACATTAGTGCTTTTGTATTGCATTGCATACAAAAACTCGATGTGCACTGCAGAGATAAGTGCTGTTGCAATTGTAATGTATATAAGAAATCGATGTGCATTGAAGAGATTAGTGCTTTTGCATTGCATTGCACACAGGAACTCGTTGTGCATTGCAGAGATTAGTGCTTTTGCATTGCACACAGGAACTCGTTGTGCATTGAAGAGATTAGTGCTTTTCCAATGCAATGCATACAACAACTCGTTGTGCATTAAATAATTTATTGCGTTTGCATTGCATTGCATACAAGAACTCGTGCATTGAAGAGTAAGTGCTGTTGCATTGCAATGCATATAAGCAATCGTTGTGCATTGAAGAGATCAGTGCGTTTGCATTACAATGCATACAAGAACTCGTTGTGTGTTGAAGAGATTAGTGCTTTTGTATTGCATTGCATACAAGAACTCGATGTGCACTGAAGAGAAAAGTGCTGTTGCAATTGCAATGCATATAAGAAATCGTTGTGCATTGAAGAGATTATTGCGTTTGCATTGCATTGAATACTAGAACTCGTTCTGCCTTGAATATGTAAGTGCTTTTGCATTGCAATCAAGAACTCGTGCATTGAAGAGATGAGTGCTTTTGCAATGCATTTCATACAATAAATCGATGTGCACTGCAGAGATAAGTGCTGTTGCAATTGCAATGCATATAAGAAATTGTTGTGCATTGAAGAAGATAAGTACTTCTGCAATGCAGTAGATACAGGAACTCGTTGTGCTTTGAAGAGATTAGTGCTTTTGTATTGCATTGGACACAGGAACTCGTTGTGCATTGTAGAGATTAGTGCTTTTGCATTGCATTGGACACAGGAACTCGTTGTGCATTGAAGAGATTAGTGCTTTTACATTGCAATGCATACGAAAACTCGTTGTGCATTAAAGAATTAATTGCGTTTGCATTGCAATGCATACAAGTACACGTTGTGCATTGAAGAGATTAGTGCTTTTGTATTGCAGTGCATATAAAATTCGTTATGTGATTATTGCAATGATAGATTATTGCGTTTGCATTGCATTGAATACAAGAAACACGTTCTCCATTGAAGGATAAGTACTCTTGAATTACAATACATACAAGAACGAGTTCTGCATTGAGAGATACGTGCTTTTGCATTACTTATATGAAATCGTTGTGCATTAAAGAGATAAGTGCTCCTGCAAAGCATTGCATACAGGATCTCGTTGTGCATTGAAGAATTTATTGCGTTTGCATTGCATTGCATTGAATAAATTAGTGCTTTTGTAATGCATACAAGAACTAGTTGTGCATTGAAGAGACAACTGCTTTTGCAATGCATACAAGTACTCGTTGTGCATTGAAGAGATTAGTGATTTTACATTGCAACGCATAAAAACTTGTTGAACATTGAAGAATTAATTGCGTTTGCATTGCATTGCATACAAGAACTTGCTGTGTGTTGAAGACATTAGTGCTTAAGAACTCGATGTGAACTGCAGAGATAAGTGCTGTTGCAACTAAGAAATAGTTGTGCATTGAAAAGATAATTGCTTCTGCATTGCATTGTATACAAGAACTGGTAGTGCATTGAAGAGATTAGTTCTTTTGCGTTGCATTGCACACAGGATCTCGTTGTGTATTGAAGAGATTAGTGCTTTTACAATGCAATGCATACAAAAACTCGTGCATTAAATAATTGATTGCGTTTGCATTGCATACAAGAACTTGTGCATTGAAGAGATTAGTGCTTTGGCAATGCATACATAACTCGGTGTGCATTGAAGAGACAACTGCTTTTGCAATGCATACAAGAACTTGTGCATTAGAGATTAGTGCTTTTACAATTCATTGCATATAAGAGATAAGTGCTAGTTTCAGGAACTCGTTGTGCATTGAAGAGATTAGTGCTTTTGCAATGCATACAAGTACTCGTTATGCGTTGAAGAGATTATTGCTTTTGCATTGCATACAAGAACTCGTTGCGCATTTTCCAATAGCAAGTGCTTATAGCAACATCTGTCTTTTTTTCAAATAGTTTGTCTCATATGTGCTGTGTGCACATCTAAAAGTGTATCTTTATTATCTCTGTGTTATCTCTAATATGTTATTCTTCAAGTATTCCTCGGATAACGTTATGTTGAATAATGCTTTTCTCTCAAGCATTACAATCCTCTCTCAATTCTCTCAATCCTCACTGCAACGGCATAGGTATATCTCCTCAATGCACCTCAGAATGAATTGTCTTGCCAGGAGTAACCCATTATGCCCAGTAACCCATAATAATCTATAAAAGTAGATAATTATGGCCTGTTGAACATGTTTCTCGTCGACAAATCCTCAAACACGAGGCTTTCTATATATTCTCTTTGAATCCTCCTCATATTAAATCAGCCAGAGAGTAGTACATTATGACCTATTGAACATCTTTCTGGCCGAGTCCTCAAATATTGTTACTATACATACTCATTGACTCCTTACATTACATCAAGCCATACATTAGTCCATATTTGAACAACTGAACATTCTTGAACAATGACTTACTATCCATACTCATTGACTAATTGTTGTCAGCCATTCATTAGTCTATATTTGAACAAATGGACATATTTCTGGACAAAGGGTCTGCAAAAGTGTTCTGCTATATATTCTCATACACTGCTTCTAATGTTCAATCATCAACTTTTGGCTAGCAATAGGAATCAGAAGGGAAGTCAATGAGTTATGTTCAGTAGGTCAAATATGGACTTCTGTACAGCAATAGCATGTAAAAATAATAAAAATAATAATAATTTATTATTTTGTTTAAAAACCTTTAAAAAAACCTTTCATGGAACTTTTGGCTAGTAAAGGGAATTAGAACGGAAGTCAATGAGTATTTATAGTAAGTTAGTGTTTAAGGACTCTTGGGCCAAAAATATGTTCAGTAGGTCAAATATGGACTTCAGTACAGCCATAGCATGTAAAAAAATGAAATAAAAAATTAATTAAAAAAACTTTTAAAAACCTTTGAAAAAACCTTTCATGGAACTTTTGTCTATTAAATGGAATCAGAACAGAAGCCAATGAGTATGTATAGTAAGTTAGTGTTTAAGGACTCTTGGGCCAAAAATATATTCAGTAGGTCCAATATGGACTTTTGTACAGCCCTATCTTGTAAAAAATCAAATAAAAAATAATTTTTTTTTTTTGTTTTAAACCTTTAAAAAAACCTTTCATGGAACTTTTGGCTATTAATGGGAATCAGAACGGAAGTCAATCAGTATGTATAGTAAGTTAGTGTTTAAGGACTCTTGAGCCAAAAATATATTCAGTAGGTCAAATATGGATTTCTGTACAGCCATAACACATGAAAAGTAAAAAAAAAATTAAAAAACTTTTGGAAAAAACCTTTTGTGGAACTTTTGGCTAGTAATGGGAATCATAAGGGAAGTCAATGAGTATGTATAGTAAGTTAGTGTTTAAGGACTCTTGGGCCAAAAATGTGTTCAGTAGGTCAAATATGGACTTCTGTACAGCCATAACATAAAAAAATAAATAAATAAATAAATAAATAAATAACTTAAATAAATAAATAAAAACTTTAAAAAACCTTTGAAAAAACCTTTTGTGGAACTTTTGGCTAGTAAAGGGAATCAGAACAGAAGTCAATGAGTATTTATAGTAAGTTAGTGTTTAAGGACTCTTGGGCCAAAAATATGTTCAGTAGGTCAAATATGGACTTCAGTACAGCCATAGCATGTAAAAAAAATGAAATTAAAAATAAATTAAAAAAACTTTAAAAAACCTTTGAAAAAACCTTTCATGGAACTTTTGTCTAGTAAATGGAATCAGAACAGAAGCCAATGAGTATGTATAGTAACTTAGTGTTTAAGGACTCTTGGGCCAAAAATATGTTTAGTAGGTCAAATATGGACTGCTGTACAGCCATAACATGTAAAAAAATAAAATAAAATAAAAAACTTTAAAAAACCTTTAAAAAAAACTTTCATGGAACTTTTGGCTAGTAAAGGGAATCAGAACGGAAGTCAATGAATATGTATAGTAAGTTAGTGTTTAAGGACTCTTGGGCCAAAAATATGTTCAGTAGGTCAAATATGGACTTCAGTACAGCCATAGCATGTAAAAAAATAAAATAAAAAATAAATAAAAAAAACTTAAAAAACCATTGAAAAAACCTTTCATGTAACTTTTGTCTAGTAAAGGGAATCAGAACGGAAGTCAATGAGTATGTACAGTAAGTTAGTGTTTAAGGACTCTTGGGCCAAAAATATGTTCAGTAGGTCAAATATGGATTTCTGTATAGCCATAACATATAAAAACAAAAACAAAAACTAATAAAAAAAAAATAAAAAAATAAAAAACCTTTGAAAAAACCTTTTGTGGAACTTTTGGGTAGTAATGGGAATCATAAGGAAAGTCAATGAGTATGTATAGTAAGTTAGTGTTTAAGGACTCTTGGGCCAAAAATGTGTTCAGTAGGTCAAATATGGACTTCTGTACAGCCATAACATAATAAATAAATAAATAAATAAATAAAACTTTAAAAAACCATTGAAAAAAACCTTTCGTGAAACTTTTGGCTAGTAAAGGGAATCAGAAAGAAAGTCAATGAGTATGTATAGTAAGTTAGTGTTTAAGGACTCTTGGGCCAAAAATATATTCAGTAGGTCAAATATGGACTTCTGTACAGCCCTAACATGTAAAAAATAAAATAAACTTTTTTTTTTTTTTTTTAAACCTTTAAAAAAACCTTTCATGGAACTTTTGGCTAGTAAAGGGAATCAGAACGGAAGTCAATGAGTATGTATAGTAAGTTACTGTTTAAGGACTCTTGGACCAAAAATATATATTTAGTAGGTCAAATATGGACTTCTGTACAGCCATAGCATGTAAAAAATAAAAATAAATAAAAAATAATAAAATCTTTCAAAAAAAAACTTTCAAAAAATCTTTTGTGGAACTTTTGGATA
Organism: Rhinogobio ventralis; assembly: GCA_039654625.1. NCBI lineage: Eukaryota > Metazoa > Chordata > Actinopteri > Cypriniformes > Gobionidae > Rhinogobio > Rhinogobio ventralis. Next base: position 5,660,500 of record CM077198.1, read on the forward strand.
GTAATGGGAATTATAAGGGAAGTCAATGAGTATGTATAAGTTAGTGTTTAAGGACTCTTGGGACAAAAATATATTCAGTAGGTCAAAAATGGACTTCTGTACAGCCCTAACATGTAAAATTAAAAATTAAAAAATAAATAAAAAAAATTTAAAAAAAACTTTTATAAAAACTTTCGTGGAACTTTTGGCTAGTGATGGGAATCATAAGGGAAGTCAATGAGTATGTATAGTAAGTTAGTGTTTAAGGACTCTTCGGCCAAAAATATGTCCAGTAGGTCAAACATGGATTTCTGTATAGCCATAACATATAAAAAAAAAAAACCTGATAAAATAAAAAAAACTTTAAAAAAACTTAAAAAAAAACCTTTTGTGGAACTTTTGGCTAGTGATGGGAATCATAAGGGACGTCAATGAGTATGTATAGTAAGTTAGTGTTTTAAGGACTCTTGGGCCAAAAATGTGTTCAGTAGGTCAAATATGGACTTCTGTACAGCCATAACATAAAAAATAAATAAAATTAAAAAAACCTTTGAAAAAAACCTTTCGTGGAACTTTTGGTTAGTAAAGGGAATCATAAGGGAAGTCAATGACTATGCATACTAAGTTAGTGTTTAAGGACTCTTTGGCCAAAATATGTTCAGTAGGTCAAATATGGACTTCTGTACAGCCATAGCATGTAAAAATAATAATAATAATAATAATTTATTATTTTGTTTAAAAACCTTTAAAAAAACTTTCATGGAACTTTTGGCTAGTAAAGGGAATCAGAACGGAAGTCAATGAGTATGTATAGTAAGTTAGTGTTTAAGGACTCTTGGGCCAAAAATATGTTCAGTAGGTCAAATATGGATTTCTGTATAGCCATAACATATAAAAACAAAAACAAAAACTAATTAAAAAAAAAAAAAAAAAAAAAAAAACCTTTGAAAAAACCTTTTGTGGAACTTTTGGGTAGTAATGGGAATCATAAGGAAAGTCAATGAGTATGTATAGTAAGTTAGTGTTTAAGGACTCTTGGGCCAAAAATGTGTTCAGTAGGTCAAATATGGACTTCTGTACAGCCATAACATAATAAATAAATAAAAAAAACTTTAAAAAACCATTGAAAAAAACCTTTCGTGGAACTTTTGAGTAATAATGGGAATCATAAGGGAAGTCAATGAGTATGTATAGTAACTTAGTGTTTAAGGACTCTTGGGCCAAAAATATGTTCAGTAGGTCAAATACGGATTTCTGTACAGCCATAACATATAAAAACAAAAACAAAACTAATAAAATAAAAAAATAAAAAATAAAAAACTTAAAAAAAAACTTTTGTGGAACTTTTGGGTAGTAATGGGAATCATAAGGGAAGTCAATGAGTATGTATAGTAAGTTAGTGTTTAAGGACTCTTGGGCCAAAAATGTGTTCAGTACTTTAAATATGGACTTCTGTACAGCCATAACATAAAAAATAAATAAATAAATAAAATAAAAAAACCTTTGAAAAAAACCTTTCGTGGAACTTTTGGCTAGTAAAGGGAATCATAAGAGAAGTCAATGACTATGCATAGTAAGTTAGAGTTAAAGGACTCTTTGGCCAAAAATATGTTCAGTAGGTCAAATATGGACTTCTGTACAGCCATAGCATAAAAAAATAAATAAATAAATAAATAAATAAATAAATAAATAAATAAATAAATAAATAAATAAATAAATAAATTAAATAAATAAAAACTTTAAAAAACCTTTGAAAAAACCTTTTGTGGAACTTTTGGCTAGTAAAGGGAATCAGAACAGAAGTCAATGAGTATTTATAGTAAGTTAGTGTTTAAGGACTCTTGGGCCAAAAATATGTTCAGTAGGTCAAATATGGACTTCAGTACAGCCATAGCATGTAAAAAAAATGAAATTAAAAATAAATTTAAAAAACTTTAAAAAACCTTTGAAAAAACCTTTCATGGAACTTTTGTCTAGTAAATGGAATCAGAACAGAAGCCAATGAGTATGTATAGTAACTTAGTGTTTAAGGACTCTTGGGCCAAAAATATGTTTAGTAGGTCAAATATGGACTGCTGTACAGCCATAACATGTAAAAAAATAAAATAAAATAAAAAACTTTAAAAAACCTTTAAAAAAAACTTTCATGGAACTTTTGGCTAGTAAAGGGAATCAGAACGGAAGTCAATGAATATGTATAGTAAGTTAGTGTTTAAGGACTCTTGGGCCAAAAATATGTTCAGTAGGTCAAATATGGACTTCAGTACAGCCATAGCATGTAAAAAAATAAAATAAAAAATAAATAAAAAAAACTTAAAAAACCATTGAAAAAACCTTTCATGTAACTTTTGTCTAGTAAAGGGAATCAGAACGGAAGTCAATGAGTATGTACAGTAAGTTAGTGTTTAAGGACTCTTGGGCCAAAAATATGTTCAGTAGGTCAAATATGGATTTCTGTATAGCCATAACATATAAAAACAAAAACAAAAACTAATTAAAAAAAAAAAAAAAAAAAAAAAACCTTTGAAAAAACCTTTTGTGGAACTTTTGGGTAGTAATGGGAATCATAAGGAAAGTCAATGAGTATGTATAGTAAGTTAGTGTTTAAGGACTCTTGGGCCAAAAATGTGTTCAGTAGGTCAAATATGGACTTCTGTACAGCCATAACATAATAAATAAATAAATAAATAAAAAAAACTTTAAAAAACCATTGAAAAAAACCTTTCGTTAAACTTTTGGCTAGTAAAGGGAATCAGAAAGGAAGTCAATGAGTATGTATAGTAAGTTAGTGTTTAAGGACTCTTGGGCCAAAAATATATTCAGTAGGTCAAATATGGACTTCTGTACAGCCCTAACATGTAAAAAATAAAATAAACTTTTTTTTTTTTTTTTTAAACCTTTAAAAAAACCTTTCATGGAACTTTTGGCTAGTAAAGGGAATCAGAACGGAAGTCAATGAGTATGTATAGTAAGTTACTGTTTAAGGACTCTTGGACCAAAAATATATATTTAGTAGGTCAAATATGGACTTCTGTACAGCCATAGCATGTAAAAAATAAAAATAAATAAAAAATAATAAAATCTTTCAAAAAAAAACTTTCAAAAAATCTTTTGTGGAACTTTTGGCTAGTAATGGGAATTATAAGGGAAGTCAATGAGTATGTATAAGTTAGTGTTTAAGGACTCTTGGGACAAAAATATATTCAGTAGGTCAAAAATGGACTTCTGTACAGCCCTAACATGTAAAATTAAAAATTAAAAAATAAATAAAAAAAATTTAAAAAAAACTTTTAAAAAAACTTTCGTGGAACTTTTGGCTAGTGATGGGAATCATAAGGGAAGTCAATGAGTATGTATAGTAAGTTAGTGTTTAAGGACTCTTCGGCCAAAAATATGTCCAGTAGGTCAAACATGGATTTCTGTATAGCCATAACATATAAAAAAAAAAAACCTGATAAAATAAAAAAAACTTTAAAAAAACTTAAAAAAAAACCTTTTGTGGAACTTTTGGCTAGTGATGGGAATCATAAGGGACGTCAATGAGTATGTATAGTAAGTTAGTGTTTTAAGGACTCTTGGGCCAAAAATGTGTTCAGTAGGTCAAATATGGACTTCTGTACAGCCATAACATAAAAAATAAATAAAATTAAAAAAACCTTTGAAAAAAACCTTTCGTGGAACTTTTGGTTAGTAAAGGGAATCATAAGGGAAGTCAATGACTATGCATACTAAGTTAGTGTTTAAGGACTCTTTGGCCAAAATATGTTCAGTAGGTCAAATATGGACTTCTGTACAGCCATAGCATGTAAAAATAATAATAATAATAATAATTTATTATTTTGTTTAAAAACCTTTAAAAAAACTTTCATGGAACTTTTGGCTAGTAAAGGGAATCAGAACGGAAGTCAATGAGTATGTATAGTAAGTTAGTGTTTAAGGACTCTTGGGCCAAAAATATGTTCAGTAGGTCAAATATGGATTTCTGTATAGCCATAACATAAAAAATAAAAAATAAATAAAGTTAAAAAAACCTTTGAAAAAAACCTTTCGTGGAACTTTTGGTTAGTAAAGGGAATCATAAGGGAAGTCAATGACTATGCATACTAAGTTAGTGTTTAAGGACTCTTTGGCCAAAATATGTTCAGTAGGTCAAATATGGACTTCTGTACAGCCATAGCATGTAAAAATAATAATAATAATAATAATTTATTATTTTGTTTAAAAACCTTTAAAAAAACTTTCATGGAACTTTTGGCTAGTAAAGGGAATCAGAACGGAAGTCAATGAGTATGTATAGTAAGTTACTGTTTAAGGACTCTTGGACCAAAAATATATTCAGTAGGTCAAATATGGACTTCTGTACAGCCCTAATATGTAAAAAAAAAAAATATATATATTTTTTTTTTTTTTTTTTTTTTTTTTTTTTTTAAACCTTTAAAAAAACCTTTCATGGAACTTTTGGCTAGTAAAGGGAATCAGAACGGAAGTCAATGAGTATGTATAGTAAGTTAGTGTTAAATGACTCTTTGGCCAAAAATATGTTCAGTGGGTCAAATATGGACTTCTGTACAGCCATAGCATGTGAAAAAAATAATAATAATGTATTATTTGTTTAAAAACCATTAAAAAAAACTTTCATGTAACTTTTGTCTAGTAAAGGGAATCAGAACGGAAGTCAATGAGTATGTATAGTAAGTTAGTGTTTAAGGACTCTTGGGCCAAAAATATGTTCAGTAGGTCAAATATGGATTTCTGTATAGCCATAACATATAAAAAAAAAAAAAAAAACTAATTAAAAAAAAAAAAAAAAAAAAAAAACCTTTAAAAAAATCTTTTGCGGAACTTTTGGGTAGTAATGGGAATCATAAGGAAAGTCAATGAGTATGTATAGTAAGTTAGTGTTTAAGGACTCTTGGGCCAAAAATGTGTTCAGTAGGTCAAATATGGACTTCTGTACAGCCATAACATAATAAATAAATAAATAAATAAATAAAACTTTAAAAAACCATTGAAAAAAACCTTTCGTGGAACTTTTGGGTAGTAATGGGAATCATAAGGGAAGTCAATGAGTATGTATAGTAACTTAGTGTTTAAGGACTCTTGGGCCAAAAATGTGTTCAGTACGTCAAATATGGACTTCTGTACAGCCATAACATAAAAAAAAAAAAAAATAAATAAAATAAAAAAACCTTTGAAAAAAACCTTTCGTGGAACTTTTGGCTAGTAAAGGGAATCATAAGAGAAGTCAATGACTATGCATAGTAAGTTAGTGTTAAAGGACTCTTTGGCCAGAAATATGTTCAGTAGGTCAAATATGGACTTCTGTACAGCCATAGCATGTAAATAATAATAATAATAATAATAATAATGTATTATTTTGTTTAAAAACCTTTAAAAATAACTTTCATGGAACTTTTGGCTAGTAAATGGAATCAGAAGGGAAGTCAATGAGTATGTATAGTAAGTTAGTGTTTAAGGACTCTTGGGCCAAAAATATGTTCAGTAGGTCAAATATGGACTTCAGTACAGCCATAGCATGTAAAAAAATAAAATAAAAAATAAATAAAAAAAACTTTAAAAAACCATTGAAAAAACCTTTCATGTAACTTTTGTCTAGTAAAGGGAATCAGAACGGAAGTCAATGAGTATGTATAGTAAGTTAGTGTTTAAGGACTCTTGGGCCAAAAATATGTTCAGTAGGTCAAATATGGATTTCTGTATAGCCATAACATATAAAAACAAAAAAAAAAACTAATTAAAAAAAAAAAAAAAAAACTTTAAAAAAACCTTTTGTGGAACTTTTGGGTAGTAATAGGAATCATAAGAAAAAGTCAATGAGTATGTATAGTAAGTTAGTGTTTAAGGACTCTTGGGCCAAAAATGTGTTCAGTAGGTCAAATATGGACTTCTGTACAGCCATAACATAATAAATAAATAAATAAATAAAAAAAACTTTAAAAAACCATTGAAAAAAACCTTTCGTGGAACTTTTGGCTAGTAAAGGGAATCAGAAAGGAAGTCAATGAGTATGTATAGTAAGTTAGTGTTTAAGGACTCTTGGGCCAAAAATATATTCAGTAGGTCAAATATGGACTTCTGTACAGCCCTAACATGTAAAAAATAAAATAATAAATAAATTTTTTTTTTTTTTTTTTTTTTTACCTTTAAAAAAAACTTTCATGGAACTTTTGGCTAGTAAAGGGAATCAGAACGGAAGTCAATGAGTATGTATAGTAACTTAGTGTTTAAGGACTCTTGGGCCAAAAATGTGTTCAGTAGGTCAAATATGGACTTCTGTACAGCCATAACATAATAAATAAATAAATAAAAAAAACTTTAAAAAACCTTTGAAAAAAACCTTTCGTGGAACTTTTGGCTAGTAAAGGAAATCAGAACGGAAGTCAATGAGTATGTATAGTAACTTTGTGTTTAAGGACTCTTGGGCCAAAAATGTGTTCAGTAGGTCAAATATGGACTTCTGTACAGCCATAACATAATAAATAAATAAATAAATAAAAAAAACTTTAAAAAACCTTTGAAAAAAACCTTTCGTGGAACTTTTGGCTAGTAAAGGAAATCAGAACGGAAGTCAATGAGTATGTATAGTAAGTTACTGTTTAAGGACTCTTGGACCAAAAATATATATTTAGTAGGTCAAAAATGGACTTCTGTACAGCCATAGCATGTAAAAAATAAAAATAAATAAAAAATAATAAAATCTTTCAAAAAAAAACTTTCAAAAAATCTTTTGTGGAACTTTTAGCTAGTAATGGGAATTATAAGGGAAGTCAACGAGTATGTATAAGTTAGTGTTTAAGGACTCTTGGGCCAAAAATATATTCAGTAGGTCAAAAATGGACTTCTGTACAGCCCTAACATGTAAAATAAAAAATTTAAAAATAAATAAAAAAAAATTTAAAAAAACTTTTAAAAAAACTTTCGTGGAACTTTTGGCTAGTGATGGGAATCATAAGGGAAGTCAATTAGTATGTATAGTAAGTTAGTGTTTAAGGACTCTTCGGCCAAAAATATGTCCAGTAGGTCAAATATGGATTTCTGTATAGCCATAACATATAAAAAAAAAAAACCTGATAAAATAAAAAAAACTTTAAAAAAAACTTTAAAAAAAACCTTTTGTGGAACTTTTGGCTAGTGATGGGAATCATAAGGGACGTCAATGAGTATGTATAGTAAGTTAGTGTTTAAGGACTCTTGGGCCAAAAATGTGTTCAGTAGGTCAAATATGGACTTCTGTACAGCCATAACATAAAAAATAAAAAATAAATAAAATTAAAAAAACCTTTGAAAAAAACCTTTCGTGGAACTTTTGGTTAGTAAAGGGAATCATAAGGGAAGTCAATGACTATGCATACTAAGTTAGTGTTTAAGGACTCTTTGGCCAAAATATGTTCAGTAGGTCAAATATGGACTTCTGTACAGCCATAGCATGTAAAAATAATAATAATAATAATAATTTATTATTTTGTTTAAAAACCTTTAAAAAACCTTTCATGGAACCTTTGGCTAGTAAAGGGAATCAGAACGGAAGTCAATGAGTATGTATAGTAAGTTAGTGTTAAATGACTCTTTGGCCAAAAATATGTTCAGTAGGTCAAATATGGACTTCTGTACAGCCATAGCATGTAAAAAAAATAATAATAATAATAATGTATTATTTGTTTAAAAACCATTAAAAAAACCTTTCATGGAACTTTTGGCTAGTAAAGGGAATCAGAACGGAAGTCAGTGATTATGTATAGTAAGTTAGTGTTTAAGGACTCTTGGGCCAAAAATATGTTCAGTAGGTCAAATATGGACTTCAGTACAGCCATAGCATGTAAAAAATAAAATAAAAAATAAATTTAAAAAACCTTTCGTGGAACTTTTGGCTAGTAAAGGGAATCAGAAAAGAAGTCAATGAGTATGTTTAGTAAGTTAGTGTTTAAGGACTCTTGGGCCAAAAATATATTCAGTAGGTCAAATATGTACTTCTGTACAGCCATAGCATGTAAAAAAATAATAATAATAAAAACAATGTATTATTTTGTTTAAAAACCATTAAAAAAACCTTTCATGGAACTTTTGTCTAGTAAAGGGAATCAGAACGGAAGTCAATGAGTATGTATAGTAACTTAGTTTTTAAGGACTCTTGGGCCAAATATATGTTCAGTAGGTCAAATATGGATTTCTGTACAGCCATAACATATACAAACAAAAAGAAAACTGATAAAATAAAATAAAAAATAAAAAAACCTTTAAAAAAACCTTTTGTGGAACTTTTGGGTAGTAATGGGAATCATAAGGGAAGTCAATGACTATGCATACTAAGTTAGTGTTTAAGAACTCTTTGGCCAAATATATGTTCAGTAGGTCAAATATGGATTTCTGTACAGCCATAACATATACAAACAAAAAGAAAACTAATAAAAAAAAAAAAATAAAAAAAAAACCTTTAAAAAAACCTTTTGTGGAACTTTTGGGTAGTAATGGGAATCATAAGGGAAGTCAATGACTATGCATACTAAGTTAGTGTTTAAGGACTCTTTGGCCAAAAATATGTTCAGTAGGTCAAATCTGGACTTCTGTACAGCCATAACATAAAAAATAAAAAATAAATAAAATTAAAAAAACCTTTGAAAAAAACCTTTCGTGGAACTTTTGGTTAGTAAAGGGACTCATAAGGGAAGTCAATGACTATGCATACTAAGTTAGTGTTTAAGAACTCTTTGGCCAAAAATATGTTCAGTAGGTCAAATATGGATTTCTGTACAGCCATAACATATAAAAAAAAAAAAAAAAACTAATAAAATAAAAAAACCTTTAAAAAAACCTTTTGTGGAACTTTTGGCTAGTGATGGGAATCATAAGGGAAGTCAATGAGTATGTATAGTAAGTTACTGTTTAAGGACTCTTGGGCCAAAAATATATTCAGTAGGTCAAATATGGACTTCTGTACAGCCATAGCATGTAAAAAATAAAAATAAATAAAAAATAATAAAATCTTTCAAAAAAAACTTTCAAAAAATCTTTTGTGGAACTTTTGGCTAGTAATGTGAATTATAAGGGAAGTCAATGAGTATGTATATTAATTTAGTGTTTAAGGACTCTTGAACGAACAATATGTCCAGTAGGTCAAATATGGTCTTCTGTATAGCCATAACATGTGAAAAAAATAACATTTAAAAAAATATCTTTTTTTTTTCAAAAACATTAAAAAAAAAAATTCGTGGAAATTTTGGCAGGTAAAGGGAATCAGAACAGAAGTCAATTAGTATGTATAGTAAGTTAGTATTTAAGTACTTTTGAGCCAAAAAATGTAGGTCAAATATGGACTTCTGTACAGCCATAACATATAAAAAATAATAATAATAATAAATAAATAAATAAAAAAATTTTACAAGACCTTTAAAAAAACCTTTCGTGGAACTTTTGGCTAGTAAAGGGAATCATAAGGGAAGTCAATGAGTATGTTAGTGTTTAAGGACTCTTGAACCAAAAATATGTTCAGTAGGTCAAATATGGACTTCTGTACAGCCATTACATGTAAAAAATAAAAATAAATAAAAAATAATAAAATCTTTAAAAAAACCTTTAAAAAAACCTTTCGTGAAACTTTTGGCTAAAAATGGGATTCAGAAAGGAAGTCAATATGTATAGTAAGTTAGTGTTTAAGGTCTCTTGGGTCAAAAATATGTTCAGTAGGTCAAATATGGACTTCTGTACAGCCATAAAGGGAATCATAAGAGAAGTCAATAAGTATGTATAGTAAGTTAGTGTTTAGGACTCTTAAACCAAAAATATGTTCAGTAGGTCAAATATAGACTTCTATACAGGAATAACGTAAAAAATACAAATAAAAAACCTTAAAAAAACATTTGTGGAACTTTTGGCTAGAAATGGGAATCAGAAAGGAAGTTATTGAGTATGTATAGTGTTAGAGTTTAAAAACTGTTGATCCAAAAATATGTTCAGTAGATCAAATATGGACTTCTGTACAGCCATAACCTGTTATAAGTTGTTATTACAGGTTATGGCTGTACAGAAGTCCATAACTATCTAATGGACTTACTATCTTACTTAGTAACTATGCTTACTAACTATCTTACTAACTACAACTGCCTAAACTATGCCAAACTTAAAATGTTATGTTTTGCTGTCTGCTAGATTGCATAGAAAACTGAATATTTTCCATTGTGCATTGAAGACAACACAAACATGTATGTTGTTGCAGTGTATTGCAACAAGTAACTCATGCCGTTGTGCATTAAATGCTGTTGCATTGCACTGCATACACGAGCTAACTTAATACGCTGTGCATTTAATTATTACTATAACAAACATATGTGCTTGCAGTGTATACAAACAAACTCATTCCGTTATGAATTGAACAGAGAACACAACATAATTGTTGCATTGCATACACTATCTATAACTTAATCCATTATTCAGTGAAGAACAACCTTGAAATGCTCTGTTTAGATACAAAAAGAAAATAGAATAATATGTTCTGTTTAAATGAATTGCATAAAAAATTATATTATGTATATTATAGAAGAGATAATATCTTTTGACCATCTAACTTAATGCGTTCTGTATTAAGGAGATAACAACATGTGAACATGACATACAAGAAAGTGCATACAAGCATTTAAGAGACAAGTGCCTTTGCATTGCATACCAGAACTCGTTGTGGATCGAATAGATAATGCTGTTGCATTGCAATGCATATAAGAAATCGTTGTGCATTTAAGAGATAATTGCTTTTGCATTACAGTGCATACAGAAACTTGTGCATTGAAAAGATCAGTGCTTTTACATTGCATTGCATACCAGAACTCGTTGTGGATCGAATAGATAATGCTGTTGCAATAAATCGATGTTCACTGCAGAGATAAGTGCTGTTGCAATTGCAATGCATTCGAAAACTCGTTGTGCATTAAATAATTAATTGCGTTTGCATTGCAATGCATACAAGTACACGTTGTGCATTAAAGAGATTAGTGCCTTTGCATTGCAGTGCATATAAAATTCGTTATGTATTGAATAGATTATTGCGTTTGCATTGCAATGAATACAAGAACACGTTCTCCATTGAAGAGATAAGTGCTTCTGCAATGCATTGCATACAGGATCTCGCTGTGCATTGAAGAGATTATTGCGTTTGCATTGCATACAAGAACTCGTTGTGCATTGAAGAGATTAGTGCTTTTGCATTGCATACAAAAACTCGATGTGCACTGCAGAGATAAGTGCTGTTGCAATTGTAATGTATATAAGAAATCGTTGTGCATTGAAGAGATTAGTGCTTTTGCATTGCATTGCACACAGGAACTCGTTGTCCATTGAAGAGATTAGTGCTTTTGCATTGCACACAGGAACTCGTTGTGCATTGAAGAGATTAGTGCTTTTCCAATGCAATGCATACAACAACTCGTTGTGCATTAAATAATTTATTGCGTTTGCATTGCATTGCATACAAGAACTCGTGCATTGAAGAGTAAGTGCTGTTGCATTGCAATGCATATAAGCAATCGTTGTGCATTGAAGAGATCAGTGCGTTTGCATTACAATGCATACAAGAACTCGTTGTGTGTTGAAGAGATTAGTGCTTTTGTATTGCAATGCATATAAGAAATCGTTTATTGCGTGTATTGAGATTATTGCGTTTGCATTGCATTGAATACTAGAACTCGTTCTGCATTAAGTGCTTTTGCATTGCAATCAAGAACTCGTGCATTAAAGAGATAAGTGCTTTTGCAATGCATTTCATACAATAAATCGATGTGCACTGCAGAGATAAGTGCTGTTGCAATTGCAATGCATATAAGAAATTGTTGTGCATTGAAGAAGATAAGTACTTCTGCAATGCAGTAGATACAGGAACTCGTTGTGCTTTGAAGAGATTAGTGCTTTTGTATTGCATTGGACACAGGAACTCGTTGTGCATTGAAGAGATTAGTGCTTTTACATTGCAATGCATACGAAAACTCGTTGTGCATTAAAGAATTAATTGCGTTTGCATTGCAATGCATACAAGTACACGTTGTGCATTGAAGAGATTAGTGCTTTTGCATTGCAGTGCATATAAAATTCGTTATGTGATTATTGCAATGATAGATTATTGCGTTTGCATTGCATTGCATACAAGAACTTGCTGTGTGTTGAAGACATTAGTGCTTAAGAACTCGATGTGAACTGCAGAGATAAGTGCTGTTGCAACTAAGAAATAGTTGTGCATTGAAGAGATAATTGCTTCTGCATTGCATTGTATACAAGAACTCGTGCATTAAATAATTGATTGCGTTTGCATTGCATACAAGAACTTGTGTATTGAAGAGATTGGTGCTTTTACAATGCAATGCATACAAAAACTCGTGCATTAAATAATTGATTGCGTTTGCATTGCATACAAGAACTTGTGCATTGAAGAGACGACTGCTTTTGCAATGCATACAAGAACTCGTGCATTAGAGATTAGTGCTTTTGCATTGCATACAAGAACTCGTTGCGCATTTTGCAATAGCAAGTGCTTATAGCAACATCTGTCTTTTTTCAAATAGTTTGTCTCATATGTGCTGTGTGCACATCTAAAAGTGTATCTTTATTATCTCTGTGTTATCTCTAATATGTTATTCTTCAAGTATTCCTCGGATAAAGTTGTGTTGAATAATGCTCTCAAGCATTACAATCCTCTCTCAATTCTCTCAATCCTCACTGCAAAGGCATAGGTATATCTCCTCAATGCACCTCAGTATAAATTGTCTTGCCAGGAGTAACCCATTATGCCATTATAATAATAAAAAACTTTTAAAAACCTTTGAAAAAACCTTTCATGGAACTTATGTCTAGTAAATGGAATCAGAACAGAAGTAAATGAGTATGTATAGTAAGTTAGTGTTTAAGGACTCTTGGGCCAAAAATGTGTTCAGTAGGTCAAATATGGACTTCTGTACAGCCATAACATAATAAATAAATAAATAAATAAATAAAACTTTAAAAAACCTTTGAAAAAAACCTTTCGTGGAACTTTTGGCTAGTAAAGGGAATCAGACCGGAAGTCAATGAGTATGTATAGTAAGTTAGTGTTTAAGGACTCTTGGGCCAAAAATGTGTTCATTAGGTCAAATATGGACTTCAGTACAGCCATAACATAAAAAATAAATAAATAAATAAATAAAACTTTAAAAAACCTTTGAAAAAAAAGCTTTCGTGGAACTTTTGGCTAGTAAAGGGAATCATAAGGGAAGTCAATGAGTATGTTAGTGTTTAAGGACTCTTGAACCAAAAATATGTTCAGTAGGTCAAATATGGACTTCTGTACAGCCCTAACATGTAAAAAAAAAAAAAAAAAAAAATAATGTATTATTTTGTTTAAAAACTTTTAATAAAACCTTTCATGGAACTTTAGTCTAGTAAAGGGAATCAGAACGGAACTCAATGAGTATGTATAGTAAGTTAGTGTTGAAGGACTCTTGGGCCAAAAATATGTTCAGTAGGTCAAATATGGACTTCAGTTCAGCCATAGCATGTAAAAATAAATAAATAAATAAATAAATAAAACTTTAAAAAACCATTGAAAAAACCTTACATGGAACTTTTGTCTAGTAAAGGGAATCAGAACGGAAGTCAATGAGTATGTATAGTAAGTTAGTGTTTAAGGACTCTTGGGCCAAAAATATATTCAGTAGGTCAAATATGGACTTCTGTACAGCCCTAACATGTAAAAAATAAAATAAAAAATAAACTTTTTTTTTTTCTTTTTTTAAACCTTTAAAAAAACCTTTCATGGAACTTTTTGCTAGTAAAGGGAATCAGAACGGAAGTCAATGAGTATGTATAGTAAGTTAGAGTTAAAGGACTCTTTGGCCAAAAATATGTTCAGTAGGTCAAATATGGACTTTTGTACAGCCATAGCATGTAAAAAAAAAAAAATAATAATAATGTATTATTTTGTTTAAAAACTTTTAATAAAACCTTTCATGGAACTTTTGGCTAGTAAAGGGAATCAGAACGGAAGTCAATGAGTATGTATAGTAAGTTAGTGTTTAAGGACTCTTGGGCCAAAAATATGTTCAGTAGGTCAAATACGGATTTCTGTACAGCCATAACATATAAAAACAAAAACAAAACTAATAAAATAAAAAAATAAAAAATAAAAAACTTTAAAAAAAACTTTTGTGGAACTTTTGGGTAGTAATGGGAATCATAAGGGAAGTCAATGAGTATGTAAAGTAAGTTAGTGTTTAAGGACTCTTGGGCCAAAAATGTGTTCAGTACGTCAAATATGGACTTCTGTACAGCCATAACATAAAAAATAAATAAATAAATAAAATAAAAAAACTTTTAAAAACCTTTGAAAAAAACCTTTCGTGGAACTTTTGGCTAGTAAAGGGAATCATAAGGGAAGTCAATGACTATGCATAGTAAGTTAGTGTTAAAGGACTCTTTGGCCAAAAATATGTTCAGTAGGTCAAATATGGACTTCTGTACAGCCATAGCATGTAAATAATAATAATAATTATAATAATAATGTATTATTTTGTTTAAAAACTTTTAATAAAACCTTTCATGAAACTTTAGTCTAGTAAAGGGAATCAGAACGGAAGTCAATGAGTATGTATAGTAAGTTAGTGTTGAAGGTCTCTTGGGCCAAAAATATGTTCAGTAGGTCAAATATGGACTTCAGTACAGCCATAGCATGTAAAAATAAATAAATAAATAAATAAATAAAACTTTAAAAAACCATTGAAAAAACCTTACATGGAACTTTTGTCTAGTAAAGGGAATCAGAACGGAAGTCAATGAGTATGTATAGTAAGTTAGTGTTTAAGGACTCTTGGGCCAAAAATATATTCAGTAGGTCAAATATGGACTTCTGTACAGCCCTAACATGTAAAAAATAAAATAAAAAATAAACTTTTTTTTTTTTCTTTTTTTAAACCTTTAAAAAAACCTTTCATGGAACTTTTTGCTAGTAAAGGGAATCAGAACGGAAGTCAATGAGTATGTATAGTAAGTTAGAGTTAAAGGACTCTTTGGCCAAAAATATGTTCAGTAGGTCAAATATGGACTTTTGTACAGCCATAGCATGTAAAAAAAAATAATAATAATAATAATGTATTATTTTGTTTAAAATCTTTTAATAAAACCTTTCATGGAACTTTTGGCTAGTAAAGGGAATCAGAACGGAAGTCAATGAGTATGTATAGTAAGTTAGTGTTTAAGGACTCTTTGGCCAAAAATGTGTTCATTAGGTCAAATATGGACTTCTGTACAGCCATAACATAAAAAATAAATAAATAAATAAATAAATAAATAAAACTTTAAAAAACCTTTGAAAAAACCTTTCGTGGAACTTTTGGGTAGTAAAGGGAATCAGAAAGGAAGTCAATGAGTATGTATAGTAAGTTAGTGTTTAAGGACTCTTGGGCAAAAAATATATTCAGTAGGTCAAATATGGACTTCTGTACAGCCCTAACATGTAAAAAATAAAATAAAAAATAAACTTTTTTTTTTCTTCTTTTTTTAAACCTTTAAAAAAACCTTTCATGGAACTTTTTGCTAGTAAAGGGAATCAGAACGGAAGTCAATGAGTATGTATAGTAAGTTAGTGTTTAAGGACTCTTGGGCCAAAAATATGTTCAGTAGGTCAAATATGGACTTCAGTACAGCCATAGCATGTAAAAAAATTAAAAAAAAATAAATAAATAAAAAATAACTTTAAAAAACCATTGAAAAAACCTTACATGGAACTTTTGTCTAGTAAAGGGAATCAGAAAGGAAGTCAATGAGTATGTATAGTAACTTAGTGTTTAAGGACTCTTGGGCCAAAAATATGTTCAGTAGGTCAAATACGGATTTCTGTACAGCCATAACATATAAAAACAAAAACAAAACTAATAAAATAAAAAAATAAAAAATAAAAAACTTTAAAAAAAACTTTTATGGAACTTTTGGGTAGTAATGGGAATCATAAGGGAAGTCAATGAGTATGTATAGTAAGTTAGTGTTTAAGGACTCTTGGGCCAAAAATGTGTTCAGTACGTCAAATATGGACTTCTGTACAGCCATAACATAAAAAATAAATAAATAAATAAAATAAAAAAACTTTTAAAAACCTTTGAAAAAAACCTTTCGTGGAACTTTTGGCTAGTAAAGGGAATCATAAGGGAAGTCAATGACTATGCATAGTAAGTTAGTGTTAAAGGACTCTTTGGCCAAAAATATGTTCAGTAGGTCAAATATGGACTTCTGTACAGCCATAGCATGTAAATAATAATAATAATTATAATAATAATGTATTATTTTGTTTAAAAACTTTTAATAAAACCTTTCATGAAACTTTAGTCTAGTAAAGGGAATCAGAACGGAAGTCAATGAGTATGTATAGTAAGTTAGTGTTGAAGGACTCTTGGGCCAAAAATATGTTCAGTAGGTCAAATATGGACTTCAGTACAGCCATAGCATGTAAAAATAAATAAATAAATAAATAAATAAAACTTTAAAAAACCATTGAAAAAACCTTACATGGAACTTTTGTCTAGTAAAGGGAATCAGAACGGAAGTCAATGAGTATGTATAGTAAGTTAGTGTTTAAGGACTCTTGGGCCAAAAATATATTCAGTAGGTCAAATATGGACTTTTGTACAGCCCTAACATGTAAAAAATAAAATAAAAAATAAACTTTTTTTTTTTTCTTTTTTTAAACCTTTAAAAAAACCTTTCATGGAACTTTTTGCTAGTAAAGGGAATCAGAACGGAAGTCAATGAGTATGTATAGTAAGTTAGAGTTAAAGGACTCTTTGGCCAAAAATATGTTCAGTAGGTCAAATATGGACTTTTGTACAGCCATAGCATGTAAAAAAAAAAAATAATAATAATAATGTATTATTTTGTTTAAAAACTTTTAATAAAACCTTTCATGGAACTTTTGGCTAGTAAAGGGAATCAGAACGGAAGTCAATGAGTATGTATAGTAAGTTAGTGTTTAAGGACTCTTGGGCCAAAAATATGTTCAGTAGGTCAAATATGGACTTCAGTACAGCCATAGCATGTAAAAAAATAAAATAAAAAATAAATAAAAAAAACTTTAAAAAACCATTGAAAAAACCTGTCATGTAACTTTTGTCTAGTAAAGGGAATCAGAACGGAAGTCAATGAGTATGTATAGTACATTAGTGTTTAAGGACTCTTGGGCCAAATATGTGTTCAGTAGGTCAATTATGGACTTCTGTACAGCCATAACATAATAAATAAATAAATAAATAAAACTTTAAAAAACCTTTGAAAAAAACCTTTCGTGGAACTTTTGGCTAGTGAAGGGAATCAGACCGGAAGTCAATGAGTATGTATAGTAAGTTAGTGTTTAAGGACTCTTTGGCCAAAAATGTGTTCATTAGGTCAAATATGGACTTCTGTACAGCCATAACATAAAAAATAAAAAAATATTTTTTATTTTTATTTTATTTTTTTAAACCTTTAAAAAAACCTTTCATGGAACTTTTGGATAGGAAAGAGAATCAGAACGGAAGTCAATGAGTATGAATAGTAAGTTAGTGTTTAAGGACTCTTGGGCAAAAAATATATTCAGTAGGTCAAATATGGACTTCTGTACAGCCCTAACATGTAAAAAATAAAATAAAAAATAAACTTTTTTTTTTTTCTTTTTTTAAACCTTTAAAAAAACCTTTCATGGAACTTTTTGCTAGTAAAGGGAATCAGAACGGAAGTCAATGAGTATGTATAGTAAGTTAGAGTTAAAGGACTCTTTGGCCAAAAATATGTTCAGTTTGTCAAATATGGACTTTTGTACAGCCATAGCATGTAAAAAAAAAAAAATAATAATAATAATGTATTATTTTGTTTAAAAACTTTTAATAAAACCTTTCATGGAACTTTTGGCTAGTAAAGGGAATCAGAACGGAAGTCAATGAGTATGTATAGTAAGTTAGTGTTTAAGGACTCTTGGGCCAAAAATATGTTCAGTAGGTCAAATATGGACTTCAGTACAGCCATAGCATGTAAAAAAATAAAAATAAAAAAATAAATAAAAAATAACTTTAAAAAACCATTGAAAAAACCTTACATGGAACTTTTGTCTAGTAAAGGGAATCAGAAAGGAAGTCAATGAGTATGTATAGTAACTTAGTGTTTAAGGACTCTTGGGCCAAAAATATGTTCAGTAGGTCAAATACGGATTTCTGTACAGCCATAACATATAAAAACAAAAACAAAACTAATAAAATAAAAAAATAAAAAATAAAAAACTTTAAAAAAAACTTTTGTGGAACTTTTGGGTAGTAATGGGAATCATAAGGGAAGTCAATGAGTATGTATAGTAAGTTAGTGTTTAAGGACTCTTGGGCCAAAAATGTGTTCAGTAGGTCAAATATGGACTTCTGTACAGCCATAGCATGTAAAAAAGAAAAATAAATAAAAAATAATAAAATCTTTCAAAAAAAACTTTCAAAAAATCTTTTGTGGAACTTTTGGCTAGTAATGTGAATTATAAGGGAAGTCAATGAGTATGTATAGTAAGTTAGTGTTAAAGGACTCTTTGGCCAAAAATATGTTCAGCAGGTCAAATATGTACTTCTGTACAGCCATAGCATGTAAAAAAAAAAAAAATAAAAATAATGTATTATTTTCTTTAAAAACCATTAAAAAAACCTTTCATGGAACTTTTGGCTAGTAAAGGGAATCAGAACGGAAGTCAATGATTATGTATAGTAAATTAGTGTTTAAGGACTCTTGGGCCAAAAATATGTTCAGTAGGTCAAATATGGACTTCAGTACAGCCATAGCATGTAAAAAAATAAAATAAAAAATAAATTAAAAAAACTTTAAAAAACTATTGAAAAAAACCTTTCGTGGAACTTTTGGCTAGTAAAGGGAATCAGAACGGAAGTCAATGAGTATGTATAGTAAGTTAGAGTTAAAGGACTCTTTGGCCAAAAATATGTTCAGTAGGTCAAATATGGACTTTTGTACAGCCATAGCATGTAAAAAAAAAAAATAATAATAATAATGTATTATTTTGTTTAAAAACTTTTAATAAAACCTTTCATGGAACTTTTGGCTAGTAAAGGGAATCAGAACGGAAGTCAATGAGTATGTATAGTAAGTTAGTGTTTAAGGACTCTTGGGCCAAAAATATGTTCAGTAGGTCAAATATGGACTTCAGTACAGCCATAGCATGTAAAAAAATAAAATAAAAAATAAATAAAAAAAACTTTAAAAAACCATTGAAAAAACCTTTCATGTAACTTTTGTCTAGTAAAGGGAATCAGAACGGAAGTCAATGAGTATGTATAGTACATTAGTGTTTAAGGACTCTTGGGCCAAAAATGTGTTCAGTAGGTCAATTATGGACTTCTGTACAGCCATAACATAATAAATAAATAAATAAATAAAACTTTAAAAAACCTTTGAAAAAAACCTTTCGTGGAACTTTTGGCTAGTAAAGGGAATCAGACCGGAAGTCAATGAGTATGTATAGTAAGTTAGTGTTTAAGGACTCTTTGGCCAAAAATGTGTTCATTAGGTCAAATATGGACTTCTGTACAGCCATAACATAAAAAAAAAAAAATAAATAAATAAATAAAACTTTAAAAAACCTTTGAAAAAACCTTTCGTGGAACTTTTGGGTAGTAAAGGGAATCATAAGGGAAGTCAATGACTATGCATAGTAAGTTAGTGTTAAAGGACTCTTTGGCCAAAAATGTGTTCAGTACGTCAAATATGGACTTCTGTACAGCCATAACATAAAAAATAAATAAATAAATAAAATAAAAAAACTTTTAAAAACCTTTGAAAAAAACCTTTCGTGGAACTTTTGGCTAGTAAAGGGAATCATAAGGGAAGTCAATGACTATGCATAGTAAGTTAGTGTTAAAGGACTCTTTGGCCAAAAATATGTTCAGTAGGTCAAATATGGACTTCTGTACAGCCATAGCATGTAAATAATAATAATAATTATAATAATAATGTATTATTTTGTTTAAAAACTTTTAATAAAACCTTTCATGAAACTTTAGTCTAGTAAAGGGAATCAGAACGGAAGTCAATGAGTATGTATAGTAAGTTAGTGTTGAAGGTCTCTTGGGCCAAAAATATGTTCAGTAGGTCAAATATGGACTTCAGTACAGCCATAGCATGTAAAAATAAATAAATAAATAAATAAATAAAACTTTAAAAAACCATTGAAAAAACCTTACATGGAACTTTTGTCTAGTAAAGGGAATCAGAACGGAAGTCAATGAGTATGTATAGTAAGTTAGTGTTTAAGGACTCTTGGGCCAAAAATATATTCAGTAGGTCAAATATGGACTTCTGTACAGCCCTAACATGTAAAAAATAAAATAAAAAATAAACTTTTTTTTTTTTCTTTTTTTAAACCTTTAAAAAAACCTTTCATGGAACTTTTTGCTAGTAAAGGGAATCAGAACGGAAGTCAATGAGTATGTATAGTAAGTTAGAGTTAAAGGACTCTTTGGCCAAAAATATGTTCAGTAGGTCAAATATGGACTTTTGTACAGCCATAGCATGTAAAAAAAAAAAATAATAATAATAATGTATTATTTTGTTTAAAAACTTTTAATAAAACCTTTCATGGAACTTTTGGCTAGTAAAGGGAATCAGAACGGAAGTCAATGAGTATGTATAGTACATTAGTGTTTAAGGACTCTTGGGCCAAAAATGTGTTCAGTAGGTCAATTATGGACTTCTGTACAGCCATAACATAATAAATAAATAAATAAATAAAACTTTAAAAAACCTTTGAAAAAAACCTTTCGTGGAACTTTTGGCTAGTAAAGGGAATCAGACCGGAAGTCAATGAGTATGTATAGTAAGTTAGTGTTTAAGGACTCTTTGGCCAAAAATGTGTTCATTAGGTCAAATATGGACTTCTGTACAGCCATAACATAAAAAATAAATAAATAAATAAATAAATAAAACTTTAAAAAACCTTTGAAAAAACCTTTCGTGGAACTTTTGGGTAGTAAAGGGAATCAGAAAGGAAGTCAATGAGTATGTATAGTAAGTTAGTGTTTAAGGACTCTTGGGCCAAAAATATATTCAGCAGGTCAAATATGGACTTCTGTACAGCCATAACATAATAAATAAATAAATAAATAAAACTTTAAAAAACCTTTGAAAAAAACCTTTCGTGGAACTTTTGGCTAGTAAAGGGAATCAGACCGGAAGTCAATGAGTATGTATAGTAAGTTAGTGTTTAAGGACTCTTTGGCCAAAAATGTGTTCATTAGGTCAAATATGGACTTCTGTACAGCCATAACATAAAAAATAAATAAATAAATAAATAAATAAAACTTTAAAAAACCTTTGAAAAAACCTTTCGTGGAACTTTTGGGTAGTAAAGGGAATCAGAAAGGAAGTCAATGAGTATGTATAGTAAGTTAGAGTTAAAGGACTCTTTGGCCAAAAATATGTTCAGTAGGTCAAATATGGACTTTTGTACAGCCATAGCATGTAAAAAAAAAAAATAATAATAATAATGTATTATTTTGTTTAAAAACTTTTAATAAAACCTTTCATGGAACTTTTGGCTAGTAAAGGGAATCAGAACGGAAGTCAATGAGTATGTATAGTACATTAGTGTTTAAGGACTCTTGGGCCAAAAATGTGTTCAGTAGGTCAATTATGGACTTCTGTACAGCCATAACATAATAAATAAATAAATAAATAAAACTTTAAAAAACCTTTGAAAAAAACCTTTCGTGGAACTTTTGGCTAGTAAAGGGAATCAGACCGGAAGTCAATGAGTATGTATAGTAAGTTAGTGTTTAAGGACTCTTTGGCCAAAAATGTGTTCATTAGGTCAAATATGGACTTCTGTACAGCCATAACATAAAAAATAAATAAATAAATAAATAAATAAAACTTTAAAAAACCTTTGAAAAAACCTTTCGTGGAACTTTTGGGTAGTAAAGGGAATCAGAAAGGAAGTCAATGAGTATGTATAGTAAGTTAGTGTTTAAGGACTCTTGGGCCAAAAATATATTCAGCAGGTCAAATATGGACTTCTGTACAGCCCTAACATGTAAAAAATAAAAAAAAATATATATATATATATTTTTTTTTTTAAACCTTTAAAAAAACCTTTCATGGAACTTTTTGCTAGTAAAGTGAATCAGAACGGAAGTCAATGAGTATGTATAGTAAGTTAGAGTTAAAGGACTCTTTGGCCAAAAATATGTTCAGTAGGTCAAATATGGACTTTTGTACAGCCATAGCATGTAAAAAAAAAATAATAATAATAATAATGTATTATTTTGTTTAAAAACTTTTAATAAAACCTTTCATGGAACTTTTGTCTAGTAAAGGGAATCAGAAAGGAAGTCAATGAGTATGTATAGTAACTTAGTGTTTAAGGACTCTTGGGCCAAAAATATGTTCAGTAGGTCAAATACGGATTTCTGTATAGCCATAACATATAAAAACAAAAACAAAACTAATAAAATAAAAAAATAAAAAATAAAAAACTTTAAAAAAAACTTTTGTGGAACTTTTGGGTAGTAATGGGAATCATAAGGGAAGTCAATGAGTATGTATAGTAAGTTAGTGTTTAAGGACTCTTGGGCCAAAAATATGTTCAGCAGGTCAAATATGGACTTCTGTACAGCCATAACATAAAAAAAAAAAAAATAAATAAAATAAAAAAACTTTTAAAAACCTTTGAAAAAAACCTTTCGTGGAACTTTTGGCTAGTAAAGGGAATCATAAGGGAAGTCAATGACTATGCATAGTAAGTTAGTGTTAAAGGACTCTTTGGCCAAAAATATGTTCAGCAGGTCAAATATGTACTTCTGTACAGCCATAGCATGTAAAAAAAAAATAAAAAAAAATAATGTATTATTTTGTTTAAAAACCATTAATAAAACCTTTCATGGAACTTTAGTCTAGTAAAGGGAATCAGAACGGAAGTCAATGAGTATGTATAGTAAGTTAGTGTTGAAGGACTCTTGGGCCAAAAATATGTTCAGTAGGTCAAATATGGACTTTAGTACAGCCATAGCATGTAAAAATAAATAAATAAATAAATAAGTAAATAAAACTTTAAAAAACCTTTGAAAAAACCTTTCGTGGAACTTTTGGGTAGTAAAGGGAATCAGAAAGGAAGTCAATGAGTATGTATAGTAAGTTAGTGTTTAAGGACTCTTGGGCCAAAAATATATTCAGCAGGTCAAATATGGACTTCTGTACAGCCCTAACATGTAAAAAATAAAAAAATAAAAAAATTTTTTTTTTTTTTTTTTAAACCTTTAAAAAAACCTTTCATGGAACTTTTGGATAGGAAAGAAAATCAGAACGGAAGTCAATGAGTATGAATAGTAAGTTAGTGTTTAAGGACTCTTGGGCAAAAAATATATTCAGTAGGTCAAATATGGACTTCTGTACAGCCCTAACATGTAAAAAATCAAAAAATTTTTTTTTTTTTTTTTTTTAAACCTTTAAAAAAATCTTTCATGGAACTTTTGGCTAGTGACGGGAATCATAAGGGAAGTCAATGAGTATGTATAGTAAGTTACTGTTAAAGGACTCTTGGGCCAAAAATATATTCAGTAGGTCAAATATGGACTTCTGTACAGCCATAGCATGTAAAAAAGAAAAATAAATAAAAAATAATAAAATCTTTCAAAAAAAACTTTCAAAAAATCTTTTGTGGAACTTTTGGCTAGTAATGTGAATTATAAGGGAAGTCAATGAGTATGTATAGTAAGTTAGTGTTAAAGGACTCTTTGGCCAAAAATATGTTCAGCAGGTCAAATATGTACTTCTGTACAGCCATAGCATGTAAAAAAAAATAAAAAAAAATAATGTATTATTTTCTTTAAAAACCATTAAAAAAACCTTTCATGGAACTTTTGGCTAGTAAAGGGAATCAGAACGGAAGTCAATGATTATGTATAGTAAATTAGTGTTTAAGGACTCTTGGGCCAAAAATATGTTCAGTAGGTCAAATATGGACTTCAGTACAGCCATAGCATGTAAAAAAATAAAATAAAAAATAAATTAAAAAAACTTTAAAAAACTATTGAAAAAAACCTTTCGTGGAACTTTTGGCTAGTAAAGGGAATCAGAACGGAAGTCAATGAGTATGTATAGTAAGTTAGAGTTAAAGGACTCTTTGGCCAAAAATATGTTCAGTAGGTCAAATATGGACTTTTGTACAGCCATAGCATGTAAAAAAAAAAAATAATAATAATAATGTATTATTTTGTTTAAAAACTTTTAATAAAACCTTTCATGGAACTTTTGGCTAGTAAAGGGAATCAGAACGGAAGTCAATGAGTATGTATAGTAAGTTAGTGTTTAAGGACTCTTGGGCCAAAAATATGTTCAGTAGGTCAAATATGGACTTCAGTACAGCCATAGCATGTAAAAAAATAAAATAAAAAATAAATAAAAAAAACTTTAAAAAACCATTGAAAAAACCTTTCATGTAACTTTTGTCTAGTAAAGGGAATCAGAACGGAAGTCAATGAGTATGTATAGTACATTAGTGTTTAAGGACTCTTGGGCCAAAAATGTGTTCAGTAGGTCAATTATGGACTTCTGTACAGCCATAACATAATAAATAAATAAATAAATAAAACTTTAAAAAACCTTTGAAAAAAACCTTTCGTGGAACTTTTGGCTAGTAAAGGGAATCAGACCGGAAGTCAATGAGTATGTATAGTAAGTTAGTGTTTAAGGACTCTTTGGCCAAAAATGTGTTCATTAGGTCAAATATGGACTTCTGTACAGCCATAACATAAAAAATAAATAAATAAATAAATAAATAAAACTTTAAAAAACCTTTGAAAAAACCTTTCGTGGAACTTTTGGGTAGTAAAGGGAATCAGAAAGGAAGTCAATGAGTATGTATAGTAAGTTAGTGTTTAAGGACTCTTGGGCCATAAATATATTCAGCAGGTAAAATATGGACTTCTGTACAGCCCTAACATGTAAAAAATAAAAACATTTTTTTTTTTTTTTTTTTTTTTTTAAACCTTTAAAAAAACCTTTCATGGAACTTTTGGCTAGTGACGGGAATCATAAGGGAAGTCAATGAGTATGTATAGTAAGTTACTGTTTAAGGACTCTTGGGCCAAAAATATATTCAGTAGGTCAAATATGGACTTCTGTACAGCCATAGCATGTAAAAAATAAAAATAAATAAAAAATAATAAAATCTTTCAAAAAAAACTTTCAAAAAATCTTTTGTGGAACTTTTGGCTAGTAATGTGAATTATAAGGGAAGTCAATGAGTATGTATATTAATTTAGTGTTTAAGGACTCTTGAACCAAAAATATGTCCAGTAGGTCAAATATGGTCTTCTGTATAGCCATAACATGTGAAAAAAATAACATTTAAAAAAATATCTTTTTTTTTTTTCAAAAACATTAAAAAAAAAACTTTCGTGGAAATTTTGGCAGGTAAAGGTAATCAGAACAGAAGTCAATTAGTATGTATAGTAAGTTAGTATTTAAGTACTTTTGAGCCAAAAAATGTAGGTCAAATATGGACTTCTGTACAGCCATAACATATAAAAAAAATAAAAAAAATAAAAATAAATAAATAAATAAAAAAATTTTACAAGACCTTTAAAAAAACCTTTCGTGGAACTTTTGGCTAGTAAAGGGAATCATAAGGGAAGTCAATGAGTATGTTAGTGTTTAAGGACTCTTGAACCAAAAATATGTTCAGTAGGTCAAATATGGACTTCTGTACAGCCATTACATGTAAAAAATAAAAATAAATAAAAAATAATAAAATCTTTAAAAAAACCTTTAAAAAAACCTTTCGTGAAACTTTTGGCTAAAAATGGGATTCAGAAAGGAAGTCAATATGTATAGTAAGTTAGTGTTTAAGGTCTCTTGGGTCAAAAATATGTTCAGTAGGTCAAATATGGACTTCTGTACAGCCATAGCATGTAAAAAACTTAAAAAAAAACTTTCGTGGACGTTTTGGCTAATAAAGGGAATCATAAGAGAAGTCAATAAGTATGTATAGTAAGTTAGTGTTTAGGACTCTTAAACCAAAAATATGTTCAGTAGGTCAAATATAGACTTCTATACAGGAATAACGTAAAAAATACAAATAAAAAACCTTAAAAAAACATTTGTGGAACTTTTGGCTAGAAATGGGAATCAGAAAGGAAGTTATTGAGTATGTATAGTGTTAGAGTTTAAAAACTGTTGATCCAAAAATATGTTCAGTAGATCAAATATGGACTTCTGTACAGCCATAACCTGTTATAAGTTGTTATTACAGGTTATGGCTGTACAGAAGTCCATAACTATCTAATGGACTTACTATCTTACTTAGTAACTATGCTTACTAACTATCTTACTAACTACAACTGCCTAAACTATGCAAAACTTAAAATGTTATGTTTTGCTGTCTGCTAGATTGCATAGAAAACTGAATATTTTCCATTGTGCATTGAAGACAACACAAACATGTATGTTGTTGCAGTGTATTGCAACAAGTAACTCATGCCGTTGTGCATTAAATGCTGTTGGATTGCACTGCATACACGAGCTAACTTAATACGCTGTGCATTTAATTATAAATATAACAAACATATGTGCTTGCAGTGTATACAAACAAACTCATTCCGTTATGAATTGAACAGAGAACACAACATAATTGTTGCATTGCATACACTATCTATAACTTAATCCATTATTCAGTGAAGAACAACCTTGAAATGCTCTGTTTAGATACAAAAAGAAAATAGAATAATATGTTCTGTTTAAATGAATTGCATAAAAAATTATATTATGTATATTATAGAAGAGATAATATCTTTTGACCATCTAACTTAATGCGTTCTGTATTAAGGAGATAACAACATGTGAACATGACATACAAGAAAGTGCATACAAGCATTTAAGAGACAAGTGCCTTTGCATTGCATACCAGAAGTCGTTGTGGATCGAATAGATAATGCTGTTGCATTGCAATGCATATAAGAAATCGTTGTGCATTTAAGAGATAATTGCTTTTGCATTACAGTGCATACAGAAACTTGTGCATTGAAGAGATCAGTGCTTTTACATTGCATTGCATACCAGAACTCGTTGTGGATCGAATAGATAATGCTGTTGCAATAAATCGATGTTCACTGCAGAGATAAGTGCTGTTGCAATTGCAATGCATTCGAAAACTCGTTGTGCATTAAATAATTAATTGCGTTTGCATTGCAATGCATACAAGTACACGTTGTACATTAAAGAGATTAGTGCCTTTGCATTGCAGTGCATATAAAATTTGTTATGTATTGAATAGATTATTGCGTTTGCATTGCAATGAATACAAGAACACGTTCTCTATTGAAGAGATAAGTGCTTCTGCAATGCATTGCATACAGGATCTCGCTGTGCATTGAAGAGATTATTGCGTTTGCATTGCATACAAGAATTCGTTGTGCATTGAAGAGATTAGTGTTTTTGCAATGCATACAAGAACTAGTTGTGCATTGAAGAGATTAGTGCTTTTGCATTGCATTGCACACAGGAACTCGTTGTCCATTGAAGAGATTATTGCTTTTGCATTGCACACAGGAACTCGTTGTGCATTGAAGAGATTAGTGCTTTTCCAATGCAATGCATACAACAACTCGTTGTGCATTAAATAATTTATTGCGTTTGCATTGCATTGCATACAAGAACTCGTGCATTGAAGAGTAAGTGCTGTTGCATGGCAATGCATATAAGCAATCGTTGTGCATTGAAGAGATCAGTGCGTTTGCATTACAACGCATACAAGAACTCGTTGTGTGTTGAAGAGATTAGTGCTTTTGTATTGCATTGCATACAAGAACTCGATGTGCACTGAAGAGAAAAGTGCTGTTGCAATTGCAATGCATATAAGAAATCGTTGTGCATTGAAGAGATTATTGCGTTTGCATTGCAATGCATACAAGTACACGTTGTGCATTGAAGAGATTAGTGCTTTTGCATTGCATTGCATACAAGAACTCGATGTGCACTGAAGAGAAAAGTGCTGTTGCAATTGCAATGCATATAAGAAATCGTTTATTGCGTGTATTGAGATTATTGCGTTTGCATTGCATTGAATACTAGAACTCGTTCTGCATTGAATATGTAAGTGCTTTTGCATTGCAATCAAGAACTCGTGCATTAAAGAGATAAGTGCTTTTGCAATGCATTTCATACAATAAATCGATGTGCACTGCAGAGATAAGTGCTGTTGCAATTGCAATGCATATAAGAAATTGTTGTGCATTGAAGAAGATAAGTACTTCTGCAATGCAGTAGATACAGGAACTGGTTGTGCTTTGAAGAGATTAGTGCTTTTGTATTGCATTGGACACAGGAACTCGTTGTGCATTGAAGAGATTAGTGCTTTTACATTGCAATGCATACGAAAACTCGTTGTGCATTGAAGAGATTAGTGCTTTTACATTGCAATGCATACGAAAACTCGTTGTGCATTAAAGAATTAATTGCGTTTGCATTGCAATGCATACAAGTACACGTTGTGCATTGAAGAGATTAGTGCTTTTGCATTGCAGTGCATATAAAATTCGTTATGTGATTATTGCAATGATAGATTATTGCGTTTGCATTGCATTGCATACAAGAACTTGCTGTGTGTTGAAGATATTAGTGCTTAAGAACTCGATGTGAACTGCAGAGATAAGTGCTGTTGCAACTAAGAAATAGTTGTGCATTGAAGAGATAATTGCTTCTGCATTGCATTGTATACAAGAACTCGTGCATTAAATAATTGATTGCGTTTGCATTGCATACAAGAACTTGTGTATTGAAGAGATTGGTGCTTTTACAATGCAATGCATACAAAAACTCGTGCATTAAATAATTGATTGCGTTTGCATTGCATACAAGAACTTGTGCATTGAAGAGACAACTGCTTTTGCAATGCATACAAGAACTCGTGCATTAGAGATTAGTGCTTTTGCATTGCATACAAGAACTCGTTGCGCATTTTGCAATAGCAAGTGCTTATAGCAACATCTGTCTTTTTTCAAATAGTTTGTCTCATATGTGCTGTGTGCACATCTAAAAGTGTATCTTTATTATCTCTGTGTTATCTCTAATATGTTATTCTTCAAGTATTCCTCGGATAAAGTTATGTTGAATAATGCTCTCAAGCATTACAATCCTCTCTCAATTCTCTCAATCCTCACTGCAAAGGCATAGGTATATCTCCTCAATGCACCTCAGAATAAATTGTCTTGCCAGGAGTAACCCATTATGCCATTATAATAAAAAAAAAACTTTTAAAAACCTTTGAAAAAACCTTTCATGGAACTTATGTCTAGTAAATGGAATCAGAACAGAAGTAAATGAGTATGTATAGTAACTTGGTGTTTAAGGACTCTTGGGCCAAAAATGTGTTCAGTAGGTCAAATATGGACTTCTGTACAGCCATAGCATGTAAAAAAATAAAATAAAAAATAAATTAAAAAAACTTTAAAAAACCATTGAAAAAAACCTTTCGTGGAACTTTTGGCTAGTAAAGGGAATCAGACCGGAAGTCAATGAGTATGTATAGTAGTTAGTGTTTAAGGACTCTTGGGCCAAAAATATGTTCAGTAGGTCAAATATGGACTTCAGTACAGCCATAGCATGTAAAAAAATAAAATAAAAAATAAATTAAAAAAACTTTAAAAAACCATTGAAAAAAACCTTTCGTGGAACTTTTGGCTAGTAAAGGAAATCAGAACGGAAGTCAATGAGTATGTATAGTAAGTTAGTGTTAAAGGACTCTATGGCCAAAAATATGTTCAGTAGGTCAAATATGGACTTCTGTACAGCCATAGTATGTAAAAAAAAAAAAATAATAATAATAATAATGTATTATTTTGTTTAAAAACTTTTAATAAAACCTTTCATGGAACTTTAGTCTAGTAAAGGGAATCAGAACGGAAGTCAATGAGTATGTATAGTAAGTTAGTGTTGAAGGACTCTTGGGCCAAAAATATGTTCAGTAGGTCAAATATGGACTTCAGTACAGCCATAGCATGTAAAAATAAATAAATAAATAAATAAAACTTTAAAAAACCATTGAAAAAACCTTACATTGAACTTTTGGCTAGTAAAGGGAATCAGAACGGAAGTCAATGAGTATGTATAGTAAGTTAGTGTTTAAGGACTTTTGGGCCAAAAATATATTCAGTAGGTCAAATATAGACTTCTGTACAGCCCTAACATGTAAAAAATAAAATAAAAAATAAACTTTTTATTTTTATTTTTTTAAAAACCTTTAAAAAAACCTTTCATAGAACGTTTGGCTAGGAATGGGAATCATAAGGGAAGTCAATGAGTATGTATAGTAACTTAGTGTTTAAGGACTCTTGGGCCAAAAATATATTCAGTAGGTCAAATATGGACTTCTGTACAGCCATAGCATGTAAAAACTAAAAATAAATAAAAAATAATAAAATCTTTCAAAAAAAACTTTCAAAAAATCTTTTGTGGAACTTTTGGCTAGTAATGGGAATTATAAGGGAAGTCAATGAGTATGTATAGTAAGTTAGTGTTTAAGGACTCTTGGGCCAAAAATGTGTTCATTAGGTCAAATATGGACTTCTGTACAGCCCTAACATGTAAAAAATAAAAAAATAAATAAATTTTTTTTTTTTTTTTTAAACCTTTAAAAAAACCTTTCATGGAACTTTTGGATAGGAAAGGGAATCAGAACGGAAGTCAATGAGTATGAATAGTAAGTTAGTGTTTAAGGACTCTTGGGCAAAAAATATATTCAGTAGGTCAAATATGGACTTCTGTACAGCCCTAACATGTAAAAAAAAAAAAAAAAAAAAATATATATATATATATTTTTTTTTAAACCTTTAAAAAAACCTTTCATGGAACTTTTGGCTAGTAAAGGGAATCAGAACGGAAGTCAATGAGTATGTATAGTAAGTTAGTGTTAAAGGACTCTTTGGCCAAAAATATGTTCAGCAGGTCAAATATGTACTTCTGTACAGCCATAGCATGTAAAAAAAAAAATAATAAAAATAATGTATTATTTTGTTTAAGAAACCATTAAAAAAACCTTTCATGGAACTTTTGGCTAGTAAAGGGAATCAGAACGGAAGTCAATGATTAAGTATAGTAAGTTAGTGTTTAGGGACTCTTGGGCCAAAAATATGTTCAGTAGGTCAAATATGGACTTCAGTACAGCCATAGCATGTAAAAAAATAAAATAAAAAATAAATTAAAAAAACTTAAAAAAACCATTGAAAAAAACCTTTCGTGGAACTTTTGGCTAGTAAAGGGAATCAGAACGGAAGTCAATGAGTATGTATAGTAAGTTAGTGTTGAAGGACTCTTGGGCCAAAAATATGTTCAGTAGGTCAAATATGGACTTCAGTACAGCCATAGCATGTAAAAATAAATAAATAAATAAATAAAACTTTAAAAAACCATTGAAAAAACCTTACATGGAACTTTTGTCTAGTAAAGGGAATCAGAACGGAAGTCAATGAGTATGTATAGTAAGTTAGTGTTTAAGGACTCTTGGGCCAAAAATATATTCAGTAGGTCAAATATGGACTTCTGTACAGCCCTAACATGTAAAAAATAAAATAAAAAATAAACTTTTTTTTTTTTTTTTTTTAAACCTTTAAAAAAACCTTTCATGGAACTTTTTGCTAGTAAAGGGAATCAGAACGGAAGTCAATGAGTATGTATAGTAAGTTAGAGTTAAAGGACTCTTTGGCCAAAAATATGTTCAGTAGGTCAAATATGGACTTTTGTACAGCCATAGCATGTAAAAAAAAAAATAATAATAATAATAATGTATTATTTTGTTTAAAAACTTTTAATAAAACCTTTCATGGAACTTTTGGCTAGTAAAATGAATCAGAACGGAAGTCAATGAGTATGTATAGTAAGTTAGTGTTTAAGGACTCTTGGGCCAAAAATATGTTCAGTAGGTCAAATATGGACTTCAGTACAGCCATAGCATGTAAAAAAATAAAAAAAAATAAATAAATAAAAAATAACTTTAAAAAACCATTGAAAAAACCTTACATGGAACTTTTGTCTAGTAAAGGAAATCAGAAAGGAAGTCAATGAGTATGTATAGTAACTTAGTGTTTAAGGACTCTTGGGCCAAAAATATGTTCAGTAGGTCAAATACGGATTTCTGTACAGCCATAACATATAAAAACAAAAACAAAACTAATAAAATAAAAAAATAAAAAATAAAAAACTTAAAAAAAAACTTTTGTGGAACTTTTGGGTAGTAATGGGAATCATAAGGGAAGTCAATGAGTATGTATAGTAAGTTAGTGTTTAAGGACTCTTGGGCCAAAAATGTGTTCAGTAGGTAAATTATGGACTTCTGTACAGCCACAACAAAATAAATAAATAAATAAATAAATAAATAAAACTTTAAAAAACCTTTAAAAAAACCTTTTGTGGAACTTTTGGCTAGTAATGGGAATCATAAGGGAAGTCAATGAGTATGTATAGTAAGT
Source organism: Rhinogobio ventralis (assembly GCA_039654625.1). Lineage (NCBI taxonomy): Eukaryota > Metazoa > Chordata > Actinopteri > Cypriniformes > Gobionidae > Rhinogobio > Rhinogobio ventralis. The sequence continues at coordinate 5,692,968 of CM077198.1, forward strand.
TAGTGTTTAAGGACTCTTGGGCCAAAAATGTGTTCAGTAGGTAAATTATGGACTTCTGTACAGCCACAACAAAATAAATAAATAAATAAATAAATAAATAAAACTTTAAAAAACCTTTCAAAAAAACCTTTCGTGGAACTTTTGGCTAGTAAAGGGAATCAGACCGGAAGTCAATGAGTATGTATAGTAAGTTAGTGTTTAAGGACTCTTGGGCCAAAAATGTGTTCATTAGGTCAAATATGGACTTCTGTACAGCCATAACATAAAAAATAAATAAATAAATAAAACTTTAAAAAACCTTTGAAAAAACCTTTCGTGGAACGTTTGGCTAGTAAAGGGAATCAGAACGGAAGTCAATGAGTATGTATAGTAAGTTAGTGTTTAAGGACTCTTGGGCCAAAAATATATTCAGTAGGTCAAATATGGACTTCTGTACAGCCCTAACATGTAAAAAATAAAATAAAAAATAACTTTAAAAAACCATTGAAAAAACCTTACATGGAACTTTTGTCTAGTAAAGGGAATCAGAACGGAGGTCAATGAGTATGTATAGTAAGTTAGTGTTTAAGGACTCTTGGGCCAAAAATATGTTCAGTAGGTCAAATATGGACTTCAGTACAGCCATAGCATGTACAAAAATAAAATAAAAAATAAATAAAAAAAACTTTAAAAAACCATTGAAAAAACCTTTCATGTAACTTTTGTCTAGTAAAGGGAATCAGAACGGAAGTCAATGAGTATGTATAGTAAGTTAGTGTTTAAGGACTCTTGGGCCAAAAATCTGTTCAGTAGGTCAAATATGGATTTCTGTATAGCCATAACATAATAAATAAATAAATAAATAAATAAAACTTTTAAAAACCTTTAAAAAGACCTTTCATAGAACTTTTGGCTAGGAAAGGGAATCAGAACGGAAGTCAATAAGTATGTATAGTAAGTTAGAGCTTAAGGACTCCTGGGCCAAAAATATGTTCAGTAGGTCAAATATGGACTTCTGTACAGCCCTAACATGTAAAAACAAACAAAAAAACTAATAAAATAAAAAAAACTTAAAAAAAACCTTTTGTGGAACTTTTGGGTAGTAATGGGAATCATAAGGGAAGTCAATGAGTATGTATAGTAATTTAGTGTTTAAGGACTCTTGGGCCAAAAATATATTTCGTAGGTCAAATATGGACTTCAGTACAGCCATAGCATGTAAAAAAATAAAAGAAAAAATAAATGTAAAAAACTTTAAAAAACCTTTAAAAAAACCTTTCATGGAACTTTTGGCTAGTAAAGGGAATCAGAACACAAGTCAATGAGTATGTATAATTTAGTGTTAAACGACTTTTGGGCCAAAAATATGTTCAGTAGGTCAAATATGGATTTCTGTATAGCCATAACATATATAAAAAAAAACCCTGATAAAATAAAAAAAACTAAAAAAACTTTAAAAAAAACCTTTCGTGGAACTTTTGGCTAGTAATGGGAATCATAAGGGAAGTCAATGAGTATGTATAGTAAGTTAGTGTTTAAGGACTCTTGGGCCAAAAATGTGTTCAGTAGGTCAAATATGGACTTCTGTACAACCATAACATAAAAATAAATAAATAAATAAATAAAAAACCTTTTAAAAACCTTTGAAAAAAACCTTTCGTGGAACTTTTGGCTAGTAAAGGTAATCATAAGGGAAGTCAATGACTATGCATAGTAAGTTAGTGTTAAAGGACTCTTTGGCCAAAAATATGTTCAGTAGGTCAAATATGGACTTCTGTACAGCCATAGCATGTAAATATTAATAATAATTATAATAATAATGTATTATTTTGTTTAAAAACCTTTAAAAAAAACTTTCATGGAACTTTTGGCTATTAAAGGGAATCAGAACGGAAGTCAATGAGTATGTATAGTAAGTTAGTGTTTAAGGACTCTTGGGCCAAAAATATGTTCAGTAGGTCAAATATGGATTTCTGTATAGCCATAACATAATAAATAAATAAATAAATAAAACTTTAAAAAACCTTTGAAAAAAAAGCTTTCGTGGAACTTTTGGCTAGTAAAGGGAATCAGACCAGTAAGTTAGTGTTTAAGGACTCTTGGGCCAAAAATGTGTTCAGTAGGTCAAATATGGACTTCTGTACAGTCATAACATATAAAAAAAAAAAAAAAAAAAAAGAAAAACTTTACAAAACCTTTAAAAAAACCTTTTGTGGAACTTTTGGCTAGTAATGGGAATCATAAGGGAAGTCAATGAGTATGTATAGTAAGTTAGTGTTTAAGGACTCTTGGGCCAAAAATGTGTTCAGTAGGTAAATTATGGACTTCTGTACAGCCACAACAAAATAAATAAATAAATAAATAAATAAATAAAACTTTAAAAAACCTTTCAAAAAAACCTTTCGTGGAACTTTTGGCTAGTAAAGGGAATCAGACCGGAAGTCAATGAGTATGTATAGTAAGT